>VSMD01019547.1:0-12843 GCA_008750895.1 Mirza zaza | reverse complement strand
AGAGAGAGAGAGAGAGAGACGAGCCCCCTCGGACGATCCCCTCCTGCCCTGCGAGGACGCGGTGACAAGGCACCTGTGAACCGGGAGGCAGGACCTCACCACACACCAAACCTACAGGCGCCCTGATCTTGGACCCCTCACTCTCTGGAACTGTGAGGAATGACTTTGTGCTGTGCAAAAGCCGCCCAGTTGATGGCATTTTGTTGTGGCAGCCTGAACAGACGGAGACAGGGGCCGGCATGACTCACTGCTGGACAGAAACCTGAATGTGTGAGAACCAAGACCGAGTGACAGATGCCAGAAAGACACCCGATCACTTTATGCTCTGTCAGGGGCCAAATCCCAGGACTGTAATGTGACCCCCAAGAGGAGCCCGGTTTGGGCTGCAGTTGCCCCTCCTCGCCTCCCCTGGAAGGGGGCTGGGAACCAGGAAGTGCATGGGGAGAGGAGGAGGGAAAGGATGACTTTCCTGCTGGACTAGATTCAGCCACAGACACTGATGCAGGACTGGATGTCCCGAGGGTGGGGACAGAGTCTGTGTCCGCCCTGTGTCCCCAGCACCTAGCACACCCCCACCCAGGGGTGAGCTTACACTGCCCCTGCGCGGCCTGTGCTGGGGAGGGATCCGGAGGCTGCGCCCCCCCCTCCCCGGGCAGGAGCTGGAGCAGCCCCCTCCCTGCAGGGCCCGCAGCTGCTGGGTGAGTCCTCAGCCCACCTGTGTCTGCCAGACACCATAATCCCGCCCTCCGGGGACTCCAGTGTCAGAAGAGCCTGATCAGAGGGGGGGAGGGGCGGTGAGAGGGGAGAGGACAAGGGACAGAAAATACCGGGGGCCTGGGAAACCCGCCCCTCGGCAGCTGCTGGGGCCCACGATGCTCCCTGACGCCTCCCCAGCTCAGCTTCCCCCGCCCCTCAACAGTCGTCTGTGGGGGCCACCGCGGGGGTCTCAGCGGCGTCCCCGACGCGAATCCAGCCGCAGGCGTGTGCGAGGGCCGGGCACGGTCAGCACACGCGACAACGGGGAAGCCAGGACGACACCGGGTCCTGCCTGGCGCTCCCGCTGCGCCCCGCCGTGGCCTGTCCTCACCCGCCTGCAGAGCCGCGCCGCCTGCTCCGGCTGAGGAGGCGTGGGTCAGAACCACGAGAGGGGCCGGTGTCCCCCCGCCAGCCAGGACGTCCAGGAAGCCGCGTCCCCAGGTCCCTGCCAAGCACAGCCCTGGCCCTAAAAGCCCGGTTCTGGGAACCGTCCCCTGCCGGGAAGCTTCAGCTGACAAGGTATTGATCAGCCCCTTGGTCGATGGGGGCCTCGAGCTGCCCCGGCTTCCTGCAGGACCTCCGTGACCTCCGCGACCCCGTCCCGGACTGTCCTCCCAGGGCGGGCAGAGCAGCCCGGAGGCTGCAGGAGGCGGGGCGGGCTGTGGGGCACAGGAAGGAGAGGCCCCAGGGCAAGTCAGGACCCGGTTCTGCTCTGCCACCATCTGGGCGCCCAAAGCTGGCGTCCTTACTTCCCACCTCTATGACAGGTGAGACAGGGAGCTGCAGTTACTCGGGACTGACCTGGAGGCCCCGCAGGAGCCGCCCGTCTGGCTCTGGCCTCAGCCCCTCCAGCCCCTCCTGGTCTGGGCCCCAGTGGCCTCCCTGCTGATTAGATTCAGCCCCAAACTCACCTGTCCCGCCTGCGCTGAGCTCTCTGCTCTCAGCGCCCACTTCACCTTCCCAACAACCCCCTGGGGCACCGTCCCCATTTTAAGGATGCGCTGTCCCAGGCCACCCTGCGCGTCCTAGACCTCCCTCTGCTGAGGCTGTGGCCACCTGGCCAGGCTCACTCCCCACCATGCCCCTCCGTTCCCCTCCCCTCCCCTTCCATCCGCCCCCTTCCCTCCCCTCCACCTGCTGCCCCCAGGGCTGTCTGAAGCCACCTGCCAGCCCCTGGGGCAGGGGGGTTACGGGACCCTGCCCCTGGCCCAGATTCCCGGGTGGTGGCCCATGTCTGACCAATGGGCGTGAGGCTCTCTTCTCTGGGCAACTCCAGGGGACCAGGTTGAGGCTTCTCTGGAGAAAACAAACCAAAGTCGGAGCCCTGCACACACACGTCCCCACTCCAGCCCCTTCCTTCCTGCGCTGGCCCTGCCCTGCCTGTGCCCTTTGCATGAGCCCCTGTCCCCACTGCGCCCCACCCCATGCTCACCCGGCCCCTCCTCCAGGTCTCTGCACCGGCCACCTTCTCCAGAGGTCCCCTCGGACCTCCCCGTTATTCTCTGTCCCCTCCCTGCACCATGCTTTTTTCCCTAAGGTTTATCCCAGTCCGACTTTGTATTTCATATTTAACCATCCACGTCTTCCATGTCTGTCTGGGGCCTTGAAATGCAGACTCCGGGGGGGCAGGAATCTGTGCCGTGTTTCTCAGCGCTGTGTTCACACAGGGCCTGCACAGCCCTGGCAGCAGCGGCTCAGCAACTACTGTGAGTTCTAGGAGGAAAGCAACGAGCAAGACAAAGATCCCAGCACTGGCTGGGCACGGCGGCTGACACCTGTAGTCCCAGCATTTTGGGAGACTGAGGCAGGGGGATGGCTGGAGCCCAGGAGTTCCAGGCTGCAGTGAGCTATGATCATGCCACTGCACTCCCACCTGGGTGACAGAGCAAGACCCTGTGTCTAAAAATAAACAAATAGAAAAATAAAGAAAATAAACCCCAGCGTTGTAGGACTTCACATTCCACAGCAGTCGCCAGACAGTGACCAGGAAGGAAAACACCTGGTGTGTCTGATGGTGACAGGAGCCAGGAAGAGGACGGGGTGAGGGGGGCTGGGGCGGAAGTAGCAGAAATTACATATGCATGAAGACCCAGAGGGGGACACTGAATTCTCCCAACAGCCCCAGGAGGGGTACCATCATGGTCCTTTTCCACACTTGGCCCAGAGGGGCTCAGTCACTCGCCTGAGGACACACAGCTGCCACACAGCTGGCCAGGGTTCCGTCCCTGCACCTGGCTCTCGGCCTTTGTAACTCTGCTGCCCGTCTCCCCAGGGCCCTGGGCCGCTCTGGTCTGGGGCGTCCTGGGCCGCGTTCCCCGGCTGTGGAGGGCCCTGACAGCTGCCCGGGCAGGGCTGGCGTCCCCTGGGCCCTCTCCCCTCCCCTCCCGACGTCTGACAAGCGGGGAGAAAAGACGCCGCATGGCACAGCCAGGATTCATTCGATGTTAATTCGGAAACCCCGTTTCAGCGGATAATTGAATTACGTTTTAATTACAAACAGTGTCTGCGCGTCCCCTCTGAGCGCGCCCGGGCGGGCGGGGGGTGGATGCGGCTCCGGAGCAGGAACGCTGGGCGGCATCTCCGGTCCGTCCCCAGCAGGTGGGCTCAATAGGGCGCCCTGCTGGGCCCAGCGAATGGTCCCCCTTGTCACGTCCGAAGGCCGAGATCATGTGTCCAGGCACGGACGGCCCCGCAGGTGCTCCGAGTGGGCAGCGCGTCCCCTCCGACAGCCCCTCCTCCCTCCCCCCTGCAGCTGCTTAAAAAGGCGCCGCCAGGTCTCCAGGGACACTAGGAGGAGGACCCCTGCGGGCAGCGCTGACAGCAGCCATCACACCGGCCTCCATGTGGCGGCAGAGAGGGTGTCTGCAGCAAGTGGCTGCATTCTGACCGGCACCGCTGGAACCGGCAGGGAGCCTGCCCCGTGCACAGCGTCCTGCGGAAAGGGACAAGAGGCCGCGGTCTCTTCCCGCCAGATCTCTTCCCTGCATGGAGACAGGCGTCCACGGCTGCAGTGCCAGAGCACAGCGTCCCCTCCCGCCCTCCCCCTGGAGAGCCCCTCGTCCCGGGCCGCCCCTGGCTAAGCGTCCAGGCTGTCCGGGCCCAGGAGGGTGAGTGACAGAGGGAGCTCCCCAGGGTGCAGCCTCCGCCCACTGACCAGGTGTGGCCGGGTGACCGCTCCGGCCACCGAGTGTTGGAGGCAGGATGGCCTGGCGGGCACGGGCTTGGAGCCAGAGGAACCGGGCCAGCTCCTGGCGCAGTGGCCGAGCAGCCGAGGAGAGGTGAGCGCCTGCTGTGCGCAGCAGCCTGGCCCTGGGTCAGCCCCGAGCGGCAGAGATGGCGCCAACCGCCCACAGCAGCCCTGCCGTCAGAGTCCCCTCTGCACAACCAGCCCTGAAAGCCACCTTCTGTTGCCCTCCTCCTCCTCCTCCTCCTCCCGACCCTCTGCCCGGCCCCGGCCCCTCCGCCCCTGCTGGTAGGACGCGCGGCTCTCAGCACGGCGAGGCTCCCAGGAGCAGACGGCGGCCCTAGGCCCGTGTCCCGTCCTGCCACCTTTCACACGGGGACGGGAGAGACAAGCGGGCAGATGTCCACCACGCCGGCCGCTCTGGGCAGTGTGGACACAAGGCCACGTCCACGCCAGGGGCCGGAGCCGCTCCTGGACAAACGGCCTCTGATGGCGCCTCTCGGTCCCGCAGCCCCTGTCCCCACAGCCCCTGTCCCCACAGCCCCTGTCCCTGCAGCCCCTGTCCCCGCAGCCCTGCCCTCCTCTGACCTGCAGCTGTTCTCTCCCCTCCCCGACACAGGATGGGAACAGCAGGGGCTGCGTGTCCAGTGGTCTGGGGAGCTCGAGCAGCTTCCATTTGAAAGTGACCGCCAGACCCCGTGGAGAGGAGCAGAGCAGGGCTTCGCTGCTGGGACCGAGTGGAGGCCCCTAAAGGGGCAGCTGCCGCCGAGCCCTTCCCAGGTGCCTCCTCCGCACCTTAACAAGGCCCCGTGCTCTCCGGAACACGAGTGGAGTCTCGCCTCACTGCTTGTTCCTTCATCCCTTCATTCATTCATTCATTTATTCATTTATTCATTCAACCAATGCTGACGGGGCCTCCCCACTCAGACACACGGGGACACCAACAGCTACTCAAGGGCGTCGGAGGATTCATGTGATGATAATTATTTGATTATTTGCTTATTCTCTATTTTCTCAGCAGAATGTGAGCCCACGGGAGCAGGGACCTTGCTTGTCCCAGTGTCTAGAACAGCAGCTCCCAGCTCACGGGAGGGCTTTAAAAGTATTTGTTGAATGAATGAATGAATTTGGCAAATGAATGAATGGGCTTTCTGTGACCTTGGCCCTGGTCTTCTGGACTTGTCTCCCACCACTCCCACCTACCAGATTCACTCCAGCCCAGCAGCCTTTGCCGTTCCTCAAACACCCAGGCACACTCCGTCCCCAGACACGGCTCATGCCTCCTCTGCCCTTCCTCTGCATCTCCATATAAATGTCACCATCTCGGGCCTTCCCTGCCCACCCTGTCTAAAACTGCTGGCCATCCCCACCTCCTGGCATTTCCTACCCTCTGCACAACCCCTGCCCCCTCGGCTTCCTTTCCCCATGGCACCTGGCATCTCCTAACACGCTAACAACTTCTGTATTTTCTTCACTGTCTCTCACGCCCCACGAGAACTCGAGCTCCAAAATGGCAGGGATTTTGATCTGTCGTACTGGCTGTTCTATCCCATGCTCCAAGAACACTGAGCGCCTGGCACAAAGTAGATGGTCAGTAAATATTTAGGGAATGAATGAGTGGATTAGAGGCCAAAGGAGCTGGGTAGGTGGGCTGGGGTAAGCAAAAAGGAAGAGGAGACATAAGTTGGCACTAATGAGATTAGGAGAAGTAGGATGTTGGTGGGAGAAAATTCCAGGGAGAATGAAAGATTCAAAACCCAGGGCCTGGAGAAGGGATATCATAGGTAGAATCTTGACTTCCTCTCCTCCCCCTGCCCCCGCTGTGCTTAGATCTTATGCCATTTGACAACGGTTCTTTGGAAATTAATTCAATGTTTTATTCATCCTTAAATTCTTTAAAGCTGCAAATCAAATCATCACTGGGTGCTTTGCTAACTATATTCCGGGCTCCTGTGTCGCCAATAACTGTGCTCTTTTGCATACCAAGTTGACCTTTCTCTGTCCCAGGAAAATGAATTTCTCCTGGTGTTCATTGCTCTAATTGCATCCACAGCGAGGCCGAGCAAACATCTTCTCCTCCTGATTTGCATTATGCAAAACTTTAATCTCCCCAAGTGTCCTAAAGCGCAAGAATGATTCACAGCCTCTCCACACCAGGAAATGCACTGCTCTGTCTGCCAGTCCGTAGAAATTAGATTTATTGGGGGAAAATAAAGCAGTTTTGATTCTATAAACTATTGGGAAATAATGACCCCCTGAACATAGATAGCCCATAAATTTGCCTCTTAGGGGGAAAAATGAGGCTGATGATCACATACATATGCTGGGTTTATACCCTTTGTGCAGTTATCAAAATGAAGAGGATAGTGGATTTCTGTCTCAAGCAAACTCTTGTGCTGTTGGGTGGGGCTGTTCCTCCCTGAACTGGAGTAAACTGGCCTCAAGGAAGGCCCCAGCAAGCGAGGCAGGAAAGCAGAACGCCCAGGGTTGTAGCAAGGACACAGTGAGAGAGAGCTGGCTCTGAAGCTTGGCTGGGCACATTCCTTGCTTTGTGACCTTGGGCAGATGACTTAACCCTTCTGGGGTTTAGTTTCCTCAGCTGTCATTAGGGATTAAAAAAATATATACCAAACCAGGTGGTTGAGGGTTAAATGCAGTCCTGGATGGAATCTTTGTTGGGCACCTTCTGTGTGTGCCAGGCCCTGGCCCATGCTCCAGGGAAGTGGTGGACACTGAGATGGCAGCTGACCTCAGGGGGCCAAGAGAGAACAGGCCAGGGAAGGAAGCTGCTGTCTGGGCCAGCTCGGACTCCGGCCAGTCACCAGCCATGGGCGTGCTGGGTTCTAATGTTGGTTGTTGAGGCTGAAGACAGCCAAATAGATTCGTTAACAAATGTGTTATTGTTATTATTATTACCATTGCTATTATTATTATTTTCATTGCCATTTTACAGATGCAGAAACTGAGTCCTACCATGGAATCAACAATCAGCAAGACAACCCTATCTGATATACATCCTGTCTTCCATCTCTAAACTCCTTCGCCTGGAGATGAATAGGAAAGAAATACCTCGCTCCTTTTGCCAGTTCTTAAGCCTTTGTCTCTTGGCTGAAAACCCACCCTCCTCCCAGCTGCTTGGTGGTAACTGGGCAGTGACTCTGCAGACCACGTTTTGGCTTTGCTAGCGACTCCCCGTTGGGCTGTGCCAATAGGAGGCACTAGAGGAAGACCCTAGGCTGGAGGAGGAAGGGGCTTGCTCTCTCCTGTCTGCTTCCTGCCCTGGTTTTGCTGCTTCTTCCTGCTTTATTTTTTTTATTTGTTTGTTTCCCTGTCAGTGTCACCGTAGTGCCCTCAGACACACCAGCATCATTAACCAGCCAGGGCTAGATGATTCTCAGCCTGACCATTTTATTGTGCACAGTCTAGCTTCTACCTCTGTGGTATCGTAGTGCAGGGACCCCCCAAGTTTATTCTTAAAGGGAAAGCCATGGGACCTCTGCTGCAACTACTCACCTCCACCCTGCATACGACAGGAGTCATAAACAATTTGTATAGACAAATGGGCATGGCTACGCTCCAATAAAACTTTATTTACAAAAACCATCAGCCCACCCATGGACAAGTTTGCCAACCCCTGCCTTAGTGTTCTCTCTTGGAATTGCAACTCTTCAATACCTAGTCAACATTTATGCACACACACACACAAACACACACACAGAGGCACATTTTTGTTGTTATAATAACTGGTATGGTTTATGTTGCCCGACTGGAGCCTTACTTGTACAGATATTGGAACCATGATTATGGTTCACATTTGTCTTACTAATAAATAAGGTATTTAATATACTTGCTACCTTTTGCTCCTCTGGTTTAAATATCAAAATATCATCAATGTGTGGGCCAGAGTAATGTTTTATACAACAAAGGGATGATCAAGAATCTCCAAAGACCATACTGCGTCCAAAAGCAGAGGAGTTAGCAAGACTGTGAATGTGTACTGCTGGCTCCGACAGGTGAAAGCGAACTGCTTCGTATAGTCCTTACTAATTGATCTAGAAAAAAATAAAGCACCCACCAGGTCAATAGCAGCATTTGAAGTGTCGGGGGCGGGGGGGGGGGGGTGGCTGATTTGCTTAAGCACAGGTGACGAGTCTAGAATAGAGGCTGCAGGTGACTGCACCACCTAATTAGGTTTCTGGTAACCCACAGGCATTCGCCAAGAACCATCTGCCTGTGTGGCCGGCAAGTTAAATGGGGTACAATTGGATTCATCACCTGGGCATCTTTCAGGTCTTTGAGAATGGCACTAATCTCTGCAATTCACCCCAAAATGCTATCCTGGTTAGGAGGGAAATGCAGGGGTTTCATCTGGGCTTTATGACTATAATTGATTTCACTCTCTGAGTCCTTCTCATTGCCAAGAAACTTGGGAAATGGCCCTAGAGTGGATCCCCAGGTCTACAAGGTCCACTGTGATTTGAACTTGGGTCAAAATTTCATTTGTTACCTGAATTATGTAAAAACAACAACAACAAAAAAAAAACAAGCAAGAGGCTATGACTCTCCATTGTGGTGGCTTCTGGCCACCAGATCTGGAGTTTTCCTATCGTGTAGATCAAATAACATCTTGGCACACTGCCCAGCTAGTTCATGTCTAAGGACACCACGATGAATAAGACATCCTGAAAGATTCCCTGAGGGTCAAAACATTCCAATTACCACTTCTTCTGGCAAGTATGGCGAGTGTACCCATCTGTAGTTAGGGCATAAATGCTCTCGCATGTCCTCCTCCTCACTGATGTCTTGGCATCTCCCTCTGGCATCTCCATCGCCAATACCTGGCCCACTCAGAAGAACCACACAGAGATTTTCAGGGGTGCAGGGGTGCCCTCACTGACACCCTTCTGAATGCCTTAGTGAACAGTGTCTGTCAGGCCCTTTGGGGGAAAGCACCGAGTTGGAGGAACTGTGCACGTCACTTTCATTCATGGTGAAGTCCCTCCAGCATCCCTATCTCCCTAAGCCTTTGGATTTCCTCCTTTACACCGTGCAAGGGACTTTCTGCTATCCCAGCCTCATTATGTGAGGGCCACCATAGTGACCAAGTGTGGCTATCAGCCAAGTAAACAGAGCCACTTCCAGCTTCATGAGCTAACCATTAAATTCAGAAGCCCTAGTGTGTGCACCCATATCGATAAATTCACCTTGATACAATGTAAAGCGCCATCCTCCTGAGTCCAACACTCTTATAATCTATCCCTACACATATTCCCTGGGTTTCTATCAGTGTAAATTAGAAAAATCTTATGATTGGTGTGCGTGCTATTTCCTCCTAGGTTGGACTTTGTGCTTGTAACCCTGGAACATGCTGTTATCTGACCCTAGTAGTGACAAGAGTGGAGACTAGGTGGCTTCTTGCAAGGAAATCTTGTAATAACCTTGTAAGGAGGCACGGGAGGGAGGCTGCTTCTACCTGGTTCCTGTTCCTTTGTTTGTTTGTATATGTGATTTCCAGTGCCCACTATGAGGGCAGGCACTAAGTAGGTACATAATAAATTTTTTTGAATGAATAAATAAAACCATTTTAAGGATAAAAACCAACCAAGCATTTGAAATTCTATTTTATTTTTTAATTTATAATAAAGTAACTGTCAAAATTTAGCCTTTTCCCCCAGTTAAACCTCACTTAAACAGAAACCCCAACTGCGCAGCTCCCCAAAAGCTGCATCTCTGGCTCAACAGGACGCCCTAGCGGGCAGGCTAGGGTCTGATACTTCCCAAGTCTCCACATCTGGGAACACGATCCCTTCCACCTAATAGGTGCTCAGAAAATGTTGGCTGAATGAATGAAACTGGGAGATTGCCTCCAGAGGGCTCTTCTAGAACCATCCATCTCAGTTGGGCGTTAATCATACCTCACCCTCCTTCCCTGGGGTGGACTGAAAGAGAGAAACTGATCTTTCTTCCCTACCAACAAATTCTCTGCCACTTGCAAACTGATGCAGTTACAGTGACCAGCATGGCTGGCAGGCCATGAGTGTGGTGGGTTCTCACTGTCGGATCTTGGGGCTGAATGCAAACCCAGCCCTGCCTCGGTGGCTCTGTTGGTACCCTCAGGCCTCTCCGTGGAGGCAGCTCCTTCCCAGATACCCGCTGTGACTCAGGGGCAGCATGGATAACTGGCTGAGGGCTGTGTGTGGGTACGATGCTATGTTCCATGTCGTTGGCGCCAACCCAACAGCCACTCCCGTCCTTCAGTCCCATGCCCATGTGCTCCAGGTACCCGGGAGCCACGAGTTTCAGGACACAGGCTCTCCCCCAGCCCTAGGACATGTATCTTGGTGAGTTCAAGTCAGCAGTTCTCAACCTCATCAGACCTATGACCTCTCCAGAGAAGAAATGTGCTTAATGATCTCTATACTGCCCTGAAATGAAAGTCATAAATAATTAACCTGTAACATCACACACCTACTTAAAAACTCATTACAATGCCCTAAGTGGGTTATAAAAAGAAATAAAAGGACAATTATTTGTAATAAAATAATAATTTGTGATAAAATAATCATATTTCAATATGCAAATGAGCAGGCACAGATCCACGAGGACACATAATGGTTAGGTCCCTGCCGACACGTGGGATCGGGATGTAAGAGAAGGAGATTAGGACGTGCCCCACAACAGAAGGGCAGAAAAATGGAAGAGACCCTTGAATATAAATATTATATTCAGTGAACACTAAAATCTTACAGCAATATTTTGTTTCGATGTTAAGTTGACATGGGCTCTAGACTAAGATAATTAAACAGCTCTTCGTGGGAGAATGACGAGAGAGGCATTGAAATGTGCATGGGAAACCGGACAGTCTGTGTGCCCTGCACCTTGGAAGACATCAGCCTTCCTGACCCCGCCCGGCTAGATGCCAGCAACGTCACCAGTCATTGAGACGAGCCGGCCACCCCCATTCCGACACATGCCCAGGGGCTGTACCTCTCTGGTGGAAAACCACTGGCCAATCATGATAATTCCATTTCCTCTGCCGGCACCAGGTCCAGGAAGGAGCTTGGGTTGCACTTTTGGCTGAAGTAACACGAAAGAAAACCTGCTGCGGCTGGTGGGGAGGGTCTGGGAAAGGTGTCCAGGCTCTTCCAAAGCGGCAGTGGGAAGAGACACGTTCTTTTCTTCTCTTCCTGCCTCTGTCGCGTGAGGGTGGCATGACTGCGTGCAGTAACCCTGCAAGCTTCAGGGTGAAAGCCTGAAATCGGGCTGCCTGGGAAGATGGCACAGCAGCAAGTTTGAGAGAATCTGGGCCCTGGAGGAGTCAGGGCCTCTGAGCTCGAACCAGAACTGCCGGGAATATCACTGGATTCTTTGGCTTGTGACGTCATAAATTGTCCTTAGGATGTAGCTACTTATTTTGGAGTTTTCTGTTTCTTGAAGCCAAAAATATCCCACCTGTGATAGGTAAAGTCATTTTGGCTTATTACCATAATCCTTTCCACTTGGTGAGCAAAGAGGTAATTTACAAATCATCATAGGGTCTGAACCTCGCACCCTACAGGGTGTGGGTTATGATCCCAATTTACAGATAGGAGCACTGAGGCCAAGGAGGAGGGGAAGCGATTTGCCCAGGGTCAGACCCATGGGCGGTGGCTGAGCAGGGACTTGGCCCGGTCCTGGCTGACTCCCAGGGCAGCACTTCCCCTCCCCCACTGCACCCAGGAGGCAGTTGTGTGATCTGCTGCCTCTTCCGGACCTCCGTGCCCTAAATACCCACCCCATCTTCATCACCATCACATGCTCTTCATTAAGGTGATGTCCCTGGATTAGAAATTGTGTCTCTAGGCATTTCTTAATAAAATATGCACATCTCATCTTGAAAGAACTAATACATGTTCATTAGCACAAATGAATTCTTCATTAGTTCACACATGCAGCAGGCGTTGAAAGGAATGGGACATGGGACAGGGGAGTTTGAGCTGAGGCTACTAATGGTGCTAGGGTGAGCACTCATTCATGCATTAACTCCCTCAGTGAATATTTATCAGGTGCATCCTATGTGCTGGACGCTGGGCTATGTCCTGGAGCCACAGCGTTCAACTAGCCACAGTTCCTGCCCGCCTGGAGCTGGCCTTCCAGCGAGAGGACACAGTCGAAACTGCACGGGAGATGATCACAGGTTTGATAAGCCCGAGGAGGAATTAGTGCAGCCTGAGCAGATAGAATGCGACTCCACAGGAGACAGGGGGCTACCTGAGGGTGGCCACGAAGGCCCCCAGGTGGAGAGACATTCGAGCTAAGACTCAGAGGATGAGAAGAAGCCAACCATGAAACGAGCTGCAGAGAGCGTCCCAGGCCCAGCAAGTGCAAAGGCCCTGGGGTGGGAACGTGCTGGTCCGCGGTGACAGGGAGCGAGGTGTGCAATGAGGGCAGGGCCCGGATCACACGGGGTTGTGTCAGCTGCTTGGGTTTGGGTTTTATCCCAAGAGCAACGGGAAGTCACGGAGGTTCCCGATGAGGGCCGTCAGAGGGGACACGCTGAGCGGAGCTCCCAGCCGCCCTCCGCCCCCTGCAGCCTGAGCAAGAAAGACGCCTTCGTGGCCGGGAGCCCCTGGCACTCGGGGCTGTTACTGCAGCGTCACCGGCCTGCCCCGACGGGCGCGCCAGGTGTGCAAACCCACCACCCCCGAGAGAGGGACAGCGCCCAGTGCTGGGCACAACACGCCGTCTCACGTGATTCGCGTGGTATGTATGGTAAACACGTGTTTATTCTCCATGGAACAAAGGAGGAAATAATAATTACAGCATTCACTGAGCATTTAAAACGTGGCAGGCATTTGCTGAGCACTTTACCAAATTAATGTTTCCAAGCCTCACAATAACCCTGGGAGGGAGGCACTCTGAAT
>VSMD01019546.1:0-48508 GCA_008750895.1 Mirza zaza | reverse complement strand
CTCCTGGGCTCAAGCAATCCTACTGCCTCAGCCTCCCAAGTAGCTGGGACTACAGGTATGTGCCACCATGCCCGGCTAATTTTTTTCTATATATATTAGTTGGCCAATTAATGTCTTTCTATTTATAGTAGAGATGGGGTCTCGCTCTTGCTCAGGCTGGTCTCGAACTCCTGAGCTCAAACGATCCGCCCACCTCGGCCTCCCAGAGAGCTAGGATTACAGGCGTGAGCCACCGCGCCCGGCCTCATTTCCTTTTAATGCTGAATAATATTCCATTGTCTGGATGTAGCACAGTTTATTTATCCATTCGCCTACTGAAGGACATCTTGATTGCTTCTACATTCTGAAACTGGCCTTGTTAGGTAGATAGTGAGGGATTCTGGGTCTCCTAGGGAAGAAAGTGGGTGCTATTGCCCCCATCTTGGTCCTGCCCAACCCTAAATCTGTCCTGAGCTACTGCCATACCTGGGGGAGGAAGAAATACCCTATGAATCAGCCAATCATAACTTAGCATTGCATGCCAGCTTCAAAAGAACATAGAGGACTCTCTAGCCCACAGGCCAAGCAGCATAGGTACCATACAGTCCAGAAATTGATCTAGAAAAACCCACATGCATAGGTAAGGCTCAGATCATGTCACTCCCAATTGTCCAATCACAGTGGCTCCATGATGACATGTGAGCCACTAGGGAGGTCCCAATCCAGGCACTATAAATCAAAGCACTTACCATAACCAGTCCCTTTTTTTGTGTGCCCTTTCTTTTGCTCTCCCTTTGCTGTGACAGTGGGTTCAGTCATTATTTGTGGTGTATGTATCATGTTCTATAAACCTATATCTTCCTCTTGCCCTACAATCTTATCTTTCTTTCCTCAATAAACCTCATTGTCATGCTTGCCTTACTTTGGTATATCTGGTCACACTTCAGCCATGAGCACACTAAGAATCGACATTGCAGACTAAAACCCGACACCCTTACAAATTAATAAACGGGTGCAAGATGAGAACTGTGATAAGGGCCTAGCTAAAATTAATGATAACAATTAGCCACTGTACCTGTCTGCTATTCTGGAGTCACATAGTTTGTAGTCATAAAGATTCTTCACTTTCTCCATAGATAACATAAACTTTTTGAATTCTGAGGTAGTTATTGAGCTATCTTCTAGGTCCTGCATTCCAGCAGATTGGCTGACCCACGCAGGATAGTGGCCCATACCAAGGAACTGACTCAACTGGTCTTACGACCCCCACCCAAGAACCTGGCCAACAAAAAAGACAATTTCTACAGCCTATGGCTCTGCCCCAAACCCAACCAATTAGCAAACCTAATTCTGCCTGCCAAACTGTCCTAAAAAACTCCCAAATTCTTGGGAAGGCAGATTTGAGAAATTCCTCCAGTCTCCCCACTTTGCATTATGCAAAATTAAACTTTCTCTGCTGCAAACCCTGCTGTCTCAGTGCATTGGCTTCCTCTTGAGCATCGGGCAAATGAACCTGGTTGGGCAGCAACAGTTCTGACAAATATGGATAAAGCTGCTATACACAACCCCTTGTAGGTACTTCTGTGGACCTAGGTTTTCAATACATTCAGATAAATATCAAAGAATGAAACTGCTATATCGTATGGTAAAAGCAAGTTTAGTTTTGTAAGAAACATCCAGCTGTCTTCCAAAGTGGCTGTACCATTTTGAGTTTCCACCAGCAATGAATGAGAGTTCCTGTCGCTCCAGGTTAGTTTGTTTTTATAGAAATAAAATAATTCTACACCTATTACTCTGTATCATCCTTTTGTCTCTTAACACAAATCACAGATATCCTATAAGTCAGTGATAAAGACCACATTCTTTCATCCTAATACTTGCGTACATATAGATGTATAATTTTCCATGTATATGTATAATTCTGCATATACATGTACAATTTTGCATATATAGGACATATGTACATATTATTTTTAAATCCTGGCTCCTTCAATTTACCATGAACAAATTAAAACTTCTATGCCTTTGTTTTCTCATCTCTAAAATAAAGATAATTTGGTGAAGGTTTATTGAGTTAAGACATATAATGTGTTCAGCACTATACCAGACATACTAAACACTAATGTTATATTACTGTAGGGAAAAGGTTGTTAAAGAGACTGAAATGAACCAAACAGTTTACTGAGTGTCTGTCTTGCATACCCTCCCAGGTTATATCAACCATTCATTGTCTTTCAGCTATTTTACAACTCTGTAAGTTGTAGGAAATAATGTAAATTATTCTTGTCCATAAAAATGCAAATTAAATGTGCCTAGTGGAATATAATTGATTTTTGCCTCATAGATGGACCTGTTTTGCATCTATTGGAAAATTCACTCCAGCATTCTTTCTCTTCCTATATAATGTATGGTCCTATGAATTTTCCTTTGAACCTAATATAACATTTTATTGGTTCCTTCATTAATTAATGAGTTAAATAAAATCTTTACACATGTTCATTTCATATTTGTATGAGTCATGATTTTACATATTTTTACAATAACCTGCAGCACTATTATAGTGTTTATTAAGAAAAATGATTATGAGTCAAAATGTTATGCCTAGACATTTATATATTAATACAAAAAGAATTCTCATACATACAACTATGCAGAAAACATATAAAATACAACATACATACGTTTGTTGTTAAAAGTGCTTGAAGAAATCAGCATACTGAAGCATAAATCAACATTAAGAACTCTGGAACAACAAAGAATTGACATTAAACACTGAAATCCTTTAAATATGAGTCATATAAATAATTACAGCTATAGGTTGCAAATTTTTAAAAAGTTTTAAAAATAACATAATTTTTCGAAATAAATTTACAGTAATATGTCTGTGACACACAAGCCCAATTCCCTTCCTTAGGTAGGTAGGAAATTCTATTGCATAATTACCTTGGAATATTTTTTAAAAGGCTCCCCTATATGCCTGAAAGACTTTCTACAAAAAAGGTACCCTTGAGAGGAGGGTAGACAACGTATCTGCTTTGTTCTCCACAAATACTCATGAGCTGAGAATTTTCCTTTCTGGCAGCTCCAGACCTTCCCATAGGGCCATAGCAATCACTTGCCTAAATTAAGGGGATCTAACAGGGTTTAGATCTAATCTCTTATCTGTTTATGCTCAAAAATAATTAGTCTGGTTTTGATTTACCTATCTTTGTAAGGAGAAGAACAGTAAGAAGAGGCAAGGAATATTCACTACCTCTACCCAAAAAGTTTGGTAGGAAGAGGATCTGTATAAGGTATAATATACTATGTAAAACTTACAAAATGAATTAAC
Source organism: Mirza zaza (assembly GCA_008750895.1). Classification (NCBI taxonomy): domain Eukaryota; kingdom Metazoa; phylum Chordata; class Mammalia; order Primates; family Cheirogaleidae; genus Mirza; species Mirza zaza. The sequence goes on along the minus strand of VSMD01019546.1, from coordinate 45,198 downwards.
AAATTCTGACTCAGCAATGTCTGAACACTTACAAACTCATTAATAGGCCACAATGCTAAAAATATTTCCTGAATCAAAGGTAAATAACTACAGTGTCCTTGATTGGTATCTCTACAAACGAAGCACAGCATCTGCCCCTTATCCATAGGGTATATGTTCCAAGACCCTCATGGATGCCTAAAACCATAGATAATAAAGAACCTTATATATACTACATTTCTTCCTATACAAACATGCCTATAATAGTTTAATTTATAAATTAGGCACACTAAGAGATTAACAACAATAACTAATAACGCAATTATAACAATATACTGTAATAAAAGTTATGTGAGTGGTCTCTGCATGCCTCAAAACATCTTATTGTACTGTATTCATCCTTCTTGTGATGATGCGAGGTATAAAATGCCTACATGATATGAAGTGAGGAAGCATGATGGCACACAATTTCATCATGCTACTTAGGGACAGTGGCCAATTTAAAACCTACAAATTATTTATTTCTGGAATTTTCCATATAATATTTTTGGACCACAGTTGACCTCCGTTAACTGAAATCAGATAAAGCGAAACTGTGGATAGAGGGGAATATAGTAATTAATTCTACAGTGACTTACTAGTCCTGCTATGGGAAAGTATGCTAAGAAACTACAAAGAATTCACATCATATATAACCATTTTTTCCACTTAAAGATATAGCACACTTAAATATGTAATTCCAGAAATTAATTGATAAATATAATTCTTATTTATATTTCTAAGTAACCTCAAGAATCCATATCATTCCACCCAGAATGTTTGCTTCTCAGGAAGAAATCAGGTCTTTCTCCAAAAGGATCAAATCACTACTATTTATGAAAAGTCAGCTAAATGCTAACCAGATACCAAGGTTTCTAAAACGTTTACGTCCATCTACACCAGAAAGTCCCAAACTTTGTCTATAAAGGATCAGATAGTAAATACTCTTGGCTTTTCAGACCAGATGGTCTCTGTCACAGCTACTCAACTAGTTGTGCAAAAGACTGATGACACGTCAACAATTGTGCATGGCTGGGTTCCAATTAAACTTCATTTACAAAAACAAGCAGAGAGACAGATTTGGCCCTAGGACCATAGTTTGCTGACCCCTTTCTCTAGGCCTTTCCTCTAGAACTCAGTTCATGTAAAACAAAGTGTGGGGAGAGAGCAGTAAATACTCGCCATGTGCCTCTATTTCCCCATGTGAATCAGAGTTCAGGGTTCTTGTGCTCCCCCTAAAACTGTCCTTGAAATAATACAATAGCCCCTCAGGCAAGCAGAAGAGAACTTCCTTTGCTTGATAGTATTCCAAACTGTTCCTGCTAGTATATAAAGCAGTGAAGATGTGGAGAACATTTTTAGAGAAATCTTCTGTAACATGTGACTCAATTGAGCTGACTTCAAAGGGATCCTCTCCTGGCTCAAAGGTATTTTACTCCTAAGCACCACTTCTTTCTCAAAGGAAATCAAGCACCAGCGTGTCTTAGCCTGCCACCTTGTGGCAACTTGGAGTATGGACCAGGAAATCACTGGACCAAGACAGCAGGAGCAAGCTGGAATGCCTGCTTTGTAACAGGCACTTTTTAACACGTGCTAGACACTGGGTTCTCTGGGGATCCAGGAAAGCCACAATCCCTTGCCCTCAAGGAGCTTACAGTCTGTAGGAGAGAAGATAGCTCTTACTCAAAAACTTACATGAACATATGTGAAATTATGACCATGAAAAATGGTCTGAAAGAGCTGTACATGATGCTTGGAAAGTGAATAAAAGGGATTCAACCTAGGCAGAAAAGGTGAAGGAAGCTTCTCTGAGGACAAGATGATTAAACTGAGGTCTCAGTGAGTAGAGACTTGCCAGGTGAAAAAAGGGAGGGAAGATGATTCCGGAGACAACCAGTATCTGCAAAGACCCTGGTGGAGGAAAGCAAGAGGACTATAGTATGACATAAGGCCCAAGGGTAAAGAGGGGCCAGATAGTTCGAGGTCTCAGAAACCAAGAAAATGAAGTATATTTCCTTACCCCATAATCAGAGTGAAACCATAAAATGGTTTTAAGCAAGGAGGAGTGACATAATTTCAAAAATGATCACACTGTTTTATCAGTCATGATCCAATCAGGAGACAGAAACTATGTGGCAATTTGAACAGGGAAAATTTAATATGAAGAATTGTTAATATTAGCTATTTAACAGGAGATTGGAGGAACAAGGGATTGGTCTGTAAGAAATAAAACTGAAGAAAGAAAAGAAGGAAGGAAGAGAGGAAAGGAGGGAGTGAAGGGAGGAAGGCAGGCAGACAGGCAAGCAGGCACAGCAGATATAAGAAACAGCCACTACCCAAGGAGGAGCCTGCAGCTCCCGGGCCTGATCAGCACCTTGTTGGAGACAGCATGGCCATGGCTCACAGGACGGCAGAGAAGTCTTGATGGCAGAACTTACTGAAAATGCACCCTCTAGGATGCCAGGGAAAGCTGCTCAAAAGGAGGTAACTCTCCAGAGGCACTCTGCTAGGAAACCACCCAAGTGGGTGCCACGGGAAGCTTCTGGCCACAGGGCACTAAAGGAGCCAGGCTCGGAAACCTGAGAACCTGCCGCAGGAGGAAGGCCCTGGAGAAGTGGAGCACACTGCAGGAGCCTGCGGAGAGCCCTTCATCCCAACTAGGAGAGAAAACTCCTTCCTCATCTTGTGTCTCTCCAGTGTCCTCTACTGACGAAGCTTAGCATCGTGCCAGCTGGCAAAGGAAAAATATGTAAAGGACCTGTCGCACAAGAAATGCAGAGTGGATTTGAGGCTGAGAGGCCATAAATTAATAACTAATACATTGACCTTTATATGGAGAGCTTTCTAGAAGAAGAGCAAGAGAACGCACAGACCATTTAGGAAGTGCTTAAGTAGGCGGGAAGAGGAAGTGGTAATAACCTGTAGGTACTGGAACAAATACATGAGCAAGTTCCCCATGGCCTACAGAAAGGACACCAAATAGCTTTTTGTTTATGTCCCTGTGCTCGCTGGGCTTGCGGAAGAGCTGCCTTGGAAGGCATGGTTAAGAGAGCAAGGGGCGCATGGGTAATATACGTAACCTTAACATTTGTACCCCCATAATATGCTGAAATAAAAAACAAATTAAAAAAAAGAAATAAGAGAGCAAAGGGAGTCAGCTGTCACACGTAGGTCTCAAGACAAGAGATTGGCAGCACCAGCTGTACTGAGTCAATTCCATGTGTCTGAAAGGCACAGGAGTAGCATTGCTCCCAAGAGACAGACTTGCCAGGCATAACAAGACCATCAGGTGAAATGAAAGCTACACCCAATCCACACACACACTACCACAGCCAGGCTTGCAAGGGCAGGACTTCAGAGATAAACAATTACCAGAAATAAAGTGAGCATGGCTTGTGACAAGGCCTTTTTAAAAGCCAGCAAGCCTGGCCTCCTGGGGCTTCACACAAGCCTATAATTCACCTGCTGTCTCAAGATCATGAGGGAGGAGGGTCCCGGTGGGGCAGTGAAGTGCCATGGTATGTCTCTAAAAAGAAGCCATCCCTCATGTCTCCAAAACATTAACATTGCCAAGTGACAGAACTTGAGTACCCACCTGAGAAGCCTGGGTTAAAGTTAATTTGTCAGCAACCATAATTTACCATTTAAACACAAAAACAAGCAAGCATTTAAAATGGCTCACTCCGGGCAGGGGAACTGTGGCTGGAGCGAGGAGTACACCAGGTGATTGTTGCTTTTTAAATAAAAATCCTTCCCATATGGTATGATTTGTTTTAATGACTTCACTGAAGTAAAGGTGGGAAGCAGCTTTCAATTTGATAAGAAAAAGTTATTAGATGATTATGACACTGCACTGGAATTTTAATAACTCAAATAAAACTACTGTTGTGTCTGAAAGTAACTGGAGGACTTTTTATTATCTGCAAGTGACCAAAGAAGCTAAAGGATACGCCTGAGATGGTTAACGGGGAAAGCACAGTTTCCTTCTGCTGGCATCCCTCTGCATTCAGCTCTCTTAATGGCACCCATAGGAAACACACTGAGAAAGAATGGCTTAGAATTGCACTCTGCTTGTTTGGTGGAACTAGGACTTGTACAGGTCTGAAGGTAGGGGTAGCCTTGGTTGCTGAGCTGGACTTGGGCAAACTCTCTTATTCCATGAAGGTTTTGCTTGTTTGTAGCAGATTGGCCTTTGATAATGCTGCAGCACCAAAACAAAATTCTTCCTGTTTGGGAGGGCTGGATCAACATATCAAACTAAGTAGTGAAACAGACCATCTTGTGGATTTGCAAAGTAGGATTTGGCTAAAAACTTCTTAAATATATAGATATTTAATTTAAATACATAGATATTTAAGAAGATATAAAAGGCAAAAGAATAGAGATGAGAAGGGAGGTCAGGTGAGGATCCTTTGAAGAGATCTGCTGAACACCCAACCAAAGGTGGAAGGCCTGTCTCTAACCAAAGGGGGCCTCCAAAGGGCCATTCAGGGAGCTTGCAATCCACGGGGAAGCAGTGGATTGCTGTCTGACTCCCACCTGGGGAACCTGGAGAACAATGGTGACTTCAGGTGTGGCAAATTCTCTGGGCTGACTCTTTCTCATGGAGCACTTTCGGAGGTTCCTTAAGAAATACCTCTCCCCGCTGCAGACCCCTGACAACACAGTCCTCAACTTCTCCATCTAACAGCGCAGCTCTAGCCCCCTTCTGCTGCGGTCTCCTCACCTCTGGGCGAAGGCCCCCTTAAGGAGAGTTCTTTTCCAAGTGGCCACCACCCAGCTCCCTACAGCTGACCCACCTAGCCCAGAGAAAATGCACTTATCATTGCCATTCTGTCATTTAAAGACACCTTGTTCCTAAATATGATTCAACAGACGGGATAGAAACCGCAAAGCTTTAACAGCTGGGTCGCCAGCCATAAATAGCACAGTTCCAGGAGAGAATATCGGTTTTTTAACTATAAAGAGACTAAGACAAAGGAATAATTTAAATTTCTGGTTTACGTGGGTGGGCTGCAAAATTAGCCCATCACATGTACATAACTATTTTAACTTAACAAATTGATAGATTGCAAACAACTTTTTATTATCACGAATTCCAACAAAACAAACTGCTGAGCAAAATGGGACCCAAATCCAGCGGGGAATGCGGACACTGAAGGACCCGGGAGGAAACGCCCCGTCCCGCAGCCTCGGCGCCTGCGCAATGGAGCCGGCGCGACACAGGCTCCCCGCAGCGCGCGTGCGTCCAGCCGTTAGGGTCTTTAGCGTGTCTCTCCCCCCGCCCCCATACGCCTCCTACAGGAAATGGGGTGCTGCAGCCTCCTTCCTCCCCGCGGAAGCGGTTTCGAGATGGTAAAAGATGGTTCTGGGAACTGTGCAGACCTGGCTGGAAGCTTCTGCTCACCTTCCTACCTGGGGTGGGCGTGACTCCAGGGAGAGCGAGCCTAGCAGGCCCCGCCCCTGGCGCACCCACCTGCTGCGGACAGGTGTGTGTGGACGGGGTGGTATTCTACCGTAGACCTGTGAGGCTTAAAGTACTTAAAGTTTCTTGCCTTAAAGGGCATAATAAATTGTGGCTATTGTTACCTGCTTCCATTGTCTACTCATCTCCCTTCCGGTGCCTAAATTTGTTAGGCTCTTCCTGTCCATATTGATCTCTGGCGCACAATCATCTTCCACCTTCTGAAGAACTAACGAGTTGCCACTCCTGTGGCCTTCACGTTATCCCTTCCTACTTGGACCTTCTCCTCCAGCCCTGTCTCCCCCCCCCCCACCACTTATATTCTGCTGCTCTCTGCGCTCCTGGCTGTCCACATCTACCTCTCCTTGTCCCTCTTCCACGTCTCATGAAAATCATAACAGTTTATCACACTGGTCTCTTCTTCGTCACTCCTCCCACCCCATCGACTCAACTCGCTGGAATCTGGCTGTTTCTACTTAGTCCACTAAAACTGCTGCTGCCAAGGTGTTCAGTGACCTTGTCCTTAAGTCCAGTGAACACTTTTCCACACTGCATTCTCTGCATCACCTACCTGACACATCCGCCTGTACCCAATGTAAATTCCTTTGCCACTCCCTCTGCTGTCCATAATGCCCACACTCCTGGTTGTGATCACTGTTTATTTGCCACGAGTTTGATCCCCTTGCCCCAACCTTTTCTGTCGGTTCCCAGGTCACACTCCGTCCTGTTTTCCACTCTTCACACTTTTGTGGGGTGATGATCTCTTTCATGTCATTGTTTTGGTATACCAGTGACTCCCAAGTCTGTATCTCTAGCCCACATCTTTACTCTGAGCTTCAAACTTTTGGCTATCTCACAGGCACCTCAGACTTAGCACCTCCAAAATGTTACCTTTCTTCTGTGTCCCCCTTGCTCAATGGATAGCGTCATGTGCTATCTCAAGCCAGAAACCTAGGAGCCATCTTAGACCCCTCCCTCCCCATCATGTCCAGTGGTGGGCTAGGTTCCCCAGGAAACAGACTCTGAGACTTGTGTGTAGGTGGTTTATTGAGGGGTGCTCTCGGGAACAGCACCCAGAGGGCTGAGGGATACAGGATTGGGGGCTCATAAGGGAGTTTAAACCATGGCCTCAGCCAATCCTATGGCAAGCTCTGGACCCAGGATGGCCCTTCAGAGTGGTTCTGCACTGAGGCCAGGAGTCAGGCTCATAGCCCCCAATCAACCTGTCAGGAAAAGTGGGCTGCTTTCAGGCACGGGCGTGACCTTGGGCTTTCTCCACTGAGGGTAAGTGCCTGGAGAGGGACTCAGCTGAGAGCCATCAGCCATTGAAACTTCCAGCATTTGAAGGGATGAATGTCTAGCCTTAAAGAGGAAACTTGGGCATCACACCATAGAACCTGCTACACCTCTCATACCCAGCCACGAAGTATTTTGCCTATTTCTACATTTTAATTTTCAAATAAGATCCCTCCCTTTTCAGACTACTCTCTTTACCATTCAAAAAATATCTGAGGCACTGTGGCAGGGACAGAGCAATGGGCCAAACACAGGCCAAGTGCTCAGGATGCTTATGGTCTAGTTGGGAGTGAATAACCGCCCAATACATACTTTTAAGCTGTAAGTGTTCCTGAGGTATTATATAACAGAGGAGGCTTGCCCCATCAGGGAGTGGAGGGCGGCTTTCCTAAAGGAGTACGAAAGCTTTCCTAAAGAAGTACCTTTTAAACTGGAATCTGAAAGAGGAGCGGAGCTAACAAGGTGTGTGCTTGGCTGTTAGGGCCGGGGGAGTGGAGAGGTGTGGACAGGTAAGGGGAACTGCCTAGGCAAAGGTCCTGAGACAGGTGAGACAAAGCACGGGAGGACCTGAGTGGCCAGCACGTCTGAAACACAGAAACTGAGGGAGAAGAATAATAAGAAATGAGGATGAAGAGGCAGGCAAGATCCAGATCCTGCTGATCTAATACTTGGGGCTTTTTCTTCCTAAAAGTTTGAACGCCATTGAATAGTTTTAATCTCTATGTAGTGTAAATGATATATCCTAAACAGAATATTCAACTACTCACAATCAATGCAGATAAAATGGAGCATACAGATATACAAAAGAGCTTAAAGATAAATTCTGCTCATGTTAAATGCTGGGGGCAAAACAAATTTTTTAATATAGATATTATTACAATAGTTGCTTCTCTATCTCTAAACACTACTTGTGGTCCCCGTAAACAGTGACATCTAGGTATTACTGGCTGCACGTTAAATGCTAGCGTGGAAGTGCTTTGCATAAATTACCTGACTTAATATAACATCTTTAAGACGTACTATTTAGGGACTGTGATTCAGAGAGTGTAATTCACCCAAATTCTCACAGTCAGTAAATGGCAGACATGGGAGCCAGAGATCCAATTACAAAGCTAAAGCTCTTGATGGCTACGCTGAAATACTCCACCTAAGCTGTGGGCAACAGCCAACCTCATGTGACTCAGTATTTCCACACCGCCTTGAACTTCCTTCCACCATGCCCTACTCATCAGACTCCCTGTGTAAATTGATGCCAACCGGACACAAGCCCAGGTTGGAGCACACACACCCTTAGACATCATTCTGGGGGCAACCCCTGGAACCACAGCACTGTCTCCTAATTGATCCCACCTGATGCTGACTTAGTCTCCTTACCAGCACTTGATTCTGACTTCCTAATCTTCTAGCAGCTGAATCCACCAGTTCTAACAAGTATATGCTAGAAAAATGCAAAGTTACCTCAATATGAGCCAAAGAAGAACAAGGAGACAAATCCACTGTAATCTTCTACTAATAAAATTATGATTGTTCTGTCATCCCATTTGTGATCATCTGTTAAACTTTCCCTCTATTCCAAAGCAATAGCTGATAAGTTCTCAACTGCCAGTGCATAAAAAAATTAGGAATATATCCACTAGATGTCAGCCTTGAGCTGTAATGGGGTTTAGGGAGCCAGTATGGACTGGAAAACATTTGGAATTTGGTTGAGAATGAAACTCAGGGCTATGAAAAAAATAATAAAATATAAAAATTTTAAAAATAAAAAGAAGCTTGGGTGATTTCCTTTGCAGTATAAACTAATACAGGAACTGTAGTTAGTTTTGTGTATGAAAAGTGGTTTGGTTTTTCAACAAGTATAAATCTTAATACAATAAATTAGATCATGTAAATGTGTTCCAATGGGTCTCCTTCTCAGAATAAAAACCAAAATTCTTACAACAGCCTATGACGCCTCACTCCTCCCACTTCTCTCATTCTTCCACCCTCCCCCACTTCAGCCACGCTGTCTCCTGAACACACCTGAAACTCTTCCCAGAAATACCTTGCATGGTTGACACTGTTGTTAGATTCAGGACATCATGGCACCTTATCAGAGAGGCGTTCCCAGACACCCTTTCTAGAATAGCACCAGTTTACTCCCACCCATAAGGCTTTATCCTCTTACCTGAATTTTTTCTTTGTAACATTTACCACCACCTATTATTCTATTTATTGTTTTCTCTCTCTGGAATATTACCTCTCAGAAAGCAGGGACTTTGTCTTGTTCCCTACTTTACTCCCAGAGCCTAGAACAGGGCCAGGCTTATAGGAGGTGCTTAAGCAATACTCATCAAATAAATGACCTTAACTCAAATATATTCAGAAGGGGCCACAGTTCCAAGAGTCATTCATTTGTTTTCTCTCAGTAAATACTGATTAAATACCTAATATAAAGAAGGCATTGAACTGTGAAGGTACAAGAGACATTATCTTATTGATGAGAAACACATTAAGTCCCTCGTCCTTATCTCATAGAATCTCAGAGCATATACACACAATATATTAACAAAAAGTTTTACAAGACCAGGCACAGTGCCTCACATCTGTAATCATAGCACTGTGGGAGGACAAGACTTCAGACCAGGCTAGGCAACATAAGACTTGAGACCAGGCTAGGCAACATAACCCCATCTTTACAAAAATTAAAAAAAAAAAAAAAAAAAACCAGGTGTGGTAGCACATGCCTGTAGTCCTAGCTACTCTGGAGGCTGAGGCAGGAGGGTTGCTTGAGCCCAGGATTTCAAAGTTGCAGTGAGCTGGGATCTATGATCACACCACTACACTCTAGCCTAGGTGACAGAGCAAGACCATATCTCTAAAAAATAAAAATAAGTAAATTTTTAAAAAGCTTTTACAAAAAGAGGTAAGAATACAACAGTCATGGCTCCCATTGTGAAAAACTGTGGAACCTCAGAAACCTAAGGCACGCAGCATTCATCTCTAGGCACCGAATTGACTACCCTGCTTCCAAATTAGATTGTTCAATTCTTAACACCTCCATGGAAGGAGATGTTTCTGGAGAATAGGAGCCTTTCTTTGTGGATAACCCAATTTAAACCCATTTTATTTTGCTTTGCCCTCAGTGACAACAGAGACCACCTTTACACTTCTCCAGATTCTATTTAGAGTGTTCCTGCCTTTGATCTTTAATTCCAAGTTGAGAATTGGTTTTTTGCCTAGAAGACTCATAATTAAATTTCATGATCCCCATGTCTGTAATCCCCATTCCTACACCTCTTGCTCCTGAAAAAATGTAATAATCCCAGTCCTTTCCATACAAAATTCTGAGAGATGTTCAGGAAAAATAAACTACCATATGCATATGGCTTGGTTTCCAGCAAACTGCAGGAGTAAATCACAGGCTCCTTTGGATCCTAACCAATTTTAGCCTTTTCCCAGCCCCTCTACCTCCACAGCTGTCACCCTGAAAAGAACAAAAAGGGGGAGAGGAGATGCTTAATCAGATTATCACTGGAAGATGATTTTTTTTTAATATGGGAGAATAACTGGTAAATCTTAACTGATTTTACTCTCCAACAAAGGTTTGCCTGAAATGCCAGTGATTTCTTTTTATGTGAGAAAGATGCATGAGTTTCAAGTAGAGGATATTTTGGTACATCTTCCTCATGAATCTACAACCTATGGATTATTATTTTCTATCCTGTTAAAGAATATTTAATCCTATTTCTTGACAGTTGACAGTATATGAATGTTTCCCTCTGAAATCTTCTCTGTTGCTTTGAACTAGAACTAAAAACATCCCATGTATATTCTGTTTATTTCTTCTTATGGAAGTAGTCCAAATAAAATGTGGCCACTTGAAGGATAGATAATTAAAGTAATACACTCATTTCAATAGTTTATATTACCCTAAAACAACATATTTATATAACCGTAGTTTGTTGAGAATTAGACCCTGGTAAGTTAGGAATATCAGCCCATGAGATTTTAGGATAACCTGGCTTTACCATATTAGGCTGTGGACAAACTTCAGCCAGGAGTGAAACCTTAATAGACTCACGGTGAGAATGGAGCCAAACTTTTTAGACTGGGGTGGCTCTTTGTAGTTCTAGATTTCAGCTCAGAACAATATGTAATGTTCCCTTTATCCTAAAGTGAACTACATCAGGAAGGTGGAAACCAGGTGTTTGAGGATAGAGAATTTTTGCCCTTTCAAAGGTAGTATAGCAGTCACAGACTGGTCAGGAGAATGTAATTTTTGAAATGAGAGCCCAAAAACAATTGTTCAGAAGAGTAGCTTAATTTAGAAGATAGGCAACTAAAAGATCTTTATCCACTCCTTCCCTTCAAAGTCAAACTGCCTGAGTTTTATCATGCAAACTCACAATTTCACTTGCCTCTACTTTAATGAGTATGTTTATCTAGCCCTCTTCTCTGGGCTGTGATCTGAAATATACAACTTGCCCACCCTCTACTTGGTCCTCACTTGGTATCCACTGAAGATAAGCACCCTTCAATAGTGTGTCCAAAACAATCCTCAGAAGTAGTTCAGGTTGAGCACTCCTCATCTAAAATACTTGGGACCAAGTGTTTGGGAGAAGTGTTTCAGATTTGGGATTTTTCAGATTTTAACATATTTGCATTATACCAGTTGAGTTCCTAATCTGGAAATCTGAAATCCAAATGCCCCATACGCATTTCCTTTGAATGTCATGTCGATGCTCAAAGTTTCAGATTTGGGAGCACTTGGGATTTTGGATTTTCGGATTATGGGATGCTCAACCTGTAGCAGCTAAGTTCAGGAGGCTCTGTTTAACTCTGCACATCAGGCCTCAAAAGCACAAACCAGGCTGCGATTTCAAAGAGCACCCTATGTACAGGTGTGGTAGGTTTTCCAACCTAGGGGCCCTGGCCTCTTCTTGATGCCTGCTCACTTGAGTTGGGAGTTACCACAGAGGGGAAGCCTCCTTTCCCACTGCTCTCCCTGAGAATGTGAGCAGGCCTCTGGGCTTCACTGCTAGCTGATAAAATGGACTCTGCTTCTGTTCCACAAACCTTGTGTAACTTCCTGGCACACCAGAGCATGAAGGCTGCAGGGAGACAGGAGTGTTCAGCTCCTATCTTAAGAGTAACCCACATTTGCCAACAGAATTTGCCAGATGCCCTACGTTCAGGGAATTTCTTAAACATCTGCCTAGCCAGTAACAAAGATGACACTGTGTTCCCCATTTTTCTGGCAATCCTTATATGAACTCTCCATCATAACTTTGGAGGAGAAGAAGAATGAGTTGCATTAAGCCCATCTTGAATCCCTAATACATTTTTAATACCATGACTCAGATCTAATGTGACAGAAACTGAGGGATTAGATTTAAAACCAAAGAACCCATGATGAAATTTCAGTCTATTGCGGCCATCATGGCAGCTGGTTTGAGTAGCTACATGAACCTGGGCAATTGGCCTTGGCCAAGGCAGCAGGTGACAACAGCTTTTATTGTGGTGTCAGCTGGAATAAAGCACAGCGTGGGCTGAAATCCTCAGACCAAACAACAAATGATGTTAGAAAATGACAATCCATTCTAAGAATCAAGAGTAGTTTTTCTTTGGATCACACAAGGGGAAAACTGGCTTGGACAAAGATATAGATGGGAGACAAGCTCTCACAGTGGCCTTACACCTGCAGGGCAGTTCTGCTTCCCAAAGACTTTGGCATCCTAGTGGAGAGGGCAAGGCGCTTGCTAGAGCCAGGAAAAGATCACTTCAAAGCAGGCTATTCTTCAAGCACAGGTGAGAGCATCAACAGCTGGAACGGGTAGACCTCTAGTGTGGGAGCTTCCGCAGTACGGGCATATTTCCCTTCTGTTCCTCAGGGCCTGGTAACCAGGCCCTTTACTAGTAAGCAAAGTGTCAGAGGATAGACTAAGAAGAACAGAACAGACTAAGAGACACAGAGAGCAGAGTGCTGTCTTAGAATCGGGGAAGGCGAGGAGGTGTTGGTATTTCCTGTCTCAATGACTGGTGCAGCCACTTGGCGAAGTCAGAAGTCTAGCAATCATTTTTTCCTCATCACAACCCATGTCCAAGTTTACACCCTCCACAGCTCAGTTGCTGCGTTAGTTCAGGTACTCCTCTCACCTGGAAAAACATAAGGGCCCTACTGACTGGTCTCTATGCCTCTGGTCTGTTAACAGGGCATCCTTTTTAAAACAATAATGATGGCACTCCTCAGCTTAAAACCCCTCAATGGCTCTCTGGCCGTTGACATAAAACTCAGAACAACTCCGTACAACCTCTCCAGCTGCATCTTGCCTTGAATTCTTTCTATATTATTTAGTTGACTTTTTATTGGCCTTTCAAATGCTAATTTAAGCAACACTTCCTCTAGCTTTCCCTGACAGTGTTCCTCTGTCTTCCCCATCATCCTTTCTTAAATCTGAGCGTGATGCATTGATCTTCTCCACCAGGGGAGAAGTTCCTTAGGTGCAAGGGAACACATCTTTCATCTCTGGATTCGTGATACAACTTGGGAAGCTCTCCAAGTGCTGGTGACCCAAAGATGCGTAAAATACAGTTCCTACCCTAGAAAAGCACAGTCTAGAAGACAGTTACACAAATAAACTACAAAGCAAAGCCAAGTGCTAGGACAGATGTATGATCAAAATGCTATATAAACATCTTCCATCTCTACGGTCCCATCATCTTATATACAGCATGAGTCACACTGCTGAATTTTTTTTTTTTTTTTTTTTACTTGACTATCTCCCAGAACACTGAGAACCTGAGGTAAGGGATGGGAAGGAGTCAGAGGAGAAAACTTCTGTTCATCTTTGAATCCTCAGTGCCTCACAGAATTTGGTAAGTAAAGGTGTTGTATGTACTGAATCATGCCCCTCCTATGTGATGAGGTGACCAGGGAAAGCTAAAACAAGGAAATTGCCATTATCACTGAACTTGAAAGTCATCTTTCAGAATGAAAGGGAAAGGTGGAACTCTAAACAGACATACAGCATGAGCAAAGGCATCAGGTGGCAGAGCAGTCTGGGGAAGGCCCTTTGACAAACACAGCTGATTTTAGGAAGATGCCCAGAATAAATTCAAAGCACGAGAACATTCTCCCACTGTATTCTACTCTCACAGGATTTGTGGACATCCTGAGAGACTTACAGTGAAGCAATAGTTATCCTGGATCTCCTAGCCACTGTTTATGAAATATGCTGATGGGGTCTGACCTGGGAAGGACAACCATAAATTCTGACATAACTCAGACGTAGTCACAAGAATGACACACAAAATCTAGCATAAGGCTTTTTCATTTTTCATTCACAACAGACCAGTGACTAGAATGCCCCAAATTCAAACAGAATTGAGGATGAGACAATTGTGGTCACTCCCCCTATTTGGAGATCATACTCTGTAATTTTCTTAGCAGGGTTTAATAAAAGCAGCTATAGAAAACAGAAGAAAATAAGGCCTCACTATTTCATGCAATGGAACTGCACAGTTAACAACGGTTCTGCAGAATATTTTACAGAACATGACCCATGCGTTTTAGCCAATAGAATCACCATGAATGTCAAGCCTTGTTCTAAACCAAATCCCTTAATGTGTTATCGAAAGTGAAGAAGGAAGTCGAAATGGTTTGTATTTTTAATTTATGAAAGCTTACTCAAGAGAGTTCACACACACACACAAGTATACTGTCAGCAAGCTGAATTTTCATGCTCTTTATCATCGTTTCACATCTGCCCTGTTTCTCTAAGACATATGTGCACTTCTCTACATCTATTCTGTAGAAGAGCCTGAGGGTGGACTCCACGCCCTGGTATCTATGGATGTTGTACTGTCCTGCCTCAGCAGAAGAAAGGGGACAAATCCTGATAATGGTATCATTTGAATAAATTATTTAAAATCTGATATGCAAAATTTCTAAAACACAGATGAGTAAAATAAATAAAATAATCTGTGTTGTCTGAAACTTTTAAAATAAGGAACATTGACTAGAATACCCTTTACATTAAATGGGATGTGTGAACCCAATATGTTTGCAACTCATTAAGTTTACAATAAGAAAATAAGGTGAAAGGAGAAGAAACTATGAATGTGGAATTTAGGAATGCCCTAAATATGGGAAGAAATGTCAAGAGACAGAAGCAACATGGAGGGAAAATCCCACTAGTACCAAGAAAGGAGTACAAGGTTACAATGAACTTCCAGGGACATGAAATTGTTTCAGTGTTTCCAGGGTTGCACAAAGTCAACCAGGTTGAAGAGTTGACTAGGTTATAACTCCTTCCTCATCAAAATTCAAATATATCTGCATAGGAAATGTTCCATAAAATGTCAAGTCTGATTATATAATGGGTCAGTAAGCAAACTGACTTTACAAAAATTCTTTGACAGTAAATTGCAGAAAACTATTTCAGGCCAATTGATATTTATTCTACATTGGGCTACAAAAAAGAAAAAGCTTCTTTATATTTATTCATGGTTTGCATTCATTATTAGTAAAAATATATACAATTAGGACATTGGCATCAAACTTTGCAATAATGTCTTTTTAAATTGAAATTTATTATGGCCTTTAAGAAAATATATGAGTTTGGCATCCAAGTTCTAAAAAAATTGTTCTTTTTAAACTATTATTCAATGTTGTACACACTTTAATTTTCAATATAATAAGATAACAAGATGAATGATTTGCAATTTTATGTGTTCATACAGGGTGAAGAGGAAATGATGCTGAATTAAACTCCGAAAACCCACATCTGGGTAACTGAATCAAATATACTAAAGCTGTACCCGTGTGTCTATGTGTATACTTATTATTTTTAACTACTACCTGATTATCCAAAACTGATCTGAAAGTGAGAAAAATGTGGGATCTGATTGTTGTCCAAACTCTTCAACAAATTCCATCATTTCTTTCCTATTACAAAACTAGAAGATTTAAGCATCTACAACTAGCAAACCAGTATGACCATTTCTTTCTTTAGCAACAACATCTACTTCCTGACTGGACAGATCTAAAGCTAACAGATAAGTGGGAATCTGGCTTCCTCCCAAAACAGCTATGATGAACTCCCACACACACTGTTATGGACATCGGGCCCTGAAGGGTTCACTCCGGAAAAAAGAAAGATTTGAGGGCATTTCCAAATGCAGTGTGTATCAGGGCTGACTTTAGAAAGGCCACAGGATATCAAAGCTGCAGTTTTCACCTCATGCTGCTCAAACAAATGTGGCTATAGTCCTCCATAGATCTAAATCAAAAGGAAATTAGAAAAGGGTTTGCCAGGGAACACTTTAAGACCCAGCTAAAACCTATGGTTCGGTTTTAGTCTTTGATGAAAAAGTCAGCACCCAAACATTTGTTTTTCACTCCTGATTCTGTGAAAATGCTTTGAAGACAAACTTTCGTTTCTGTCCAACCAAGGACCACACTGATGAGTACTCAGGGCTCTTTTGGAAGGTGGAATATTTTGATTCTAGTTTTGAGAAACTACTGAGGCCTGTTTTCGCTGGGTGTGCTTCTTGTTCCCCCAGAACGTAAAACATTTCCTCTGGCCTTCACAACAGTCCTCCGAGATAGGCAGGACAGGATAACTCTCTCCGTTTTATTGATGAGAATAAGCAGGTGACTTTCCAAGTGTTTCACTATAAGTAAAGCTCTGATGCTAGAGCCAAATGCTCAAGTTCAGAACTTCAATTATTTTATGCAAAAGCATCCCAAAACGGGTGTGACTGTTAGCTTACTAATACGTCTGTTGATTTGAACATCTGGATGATATAATCCACATGTTAGTTATTCCCCTTTGAGGTTGGCCACAACATTGATCCAGACCAATATTTTTAGTGTTCACTTGCAAATCATGGCCACAGATTTGCCCTTTATTTCTTCTGGATGATCAACCACCTAAATGGCCTGACCTAGGAAACTACATGTCTGATGGGCAAGAGAAAGGAACTTAAAATTCCACAGCTGCCATGAAAAAGTGACGTCAGACAAAAAGCTGCTAGAATCACATATGCCCAGGAGAAAAAAACAATTCCCCAGGAAGTTACAAGGAAATGTATATAATATTTATATTATCTTCAAGATTTTAAATATAAGAAACAGCCATACCATTTCTGTTTTCCCATATGGCATAGAAATGTAAATGACTACACTATTCAAACTAAAACTGCATGATTAAGGAGATTTATACTTAGGATATACTTAATTCCTCTTTATGATGACTGCTTTAAATCCAACAAAAGAGATTCATCATCCTCTACTTTCACCTGAGGTTTAAAAGTAACTTTCAAAGGCTCAGGTGTGGGGATGTCCCCAGCTTCTCGGGGAGGATACGACACCCTGGCCACCTCGTGTTCTGGTTCGCTGAGCCCTTCAGGGTAGAGCTCACTGATGGGGCCCAGAGAATCACTTCCAGCAATAATGTCAACCCCCAACTCCCTGTCACCTTCCTGACCTTCAGCCACAGTTCGATCCTTAGCTTTCCTGAGACTACGCATCTTAAAGGCTTCCTTTGAAGGAGCAGCATTAGAAATAGATTTCTTAAATCTTTCCCCTGACTGTTTCAGCCTCTCTCCTGACTGTTTCAGCCTCTCTCCTGACTGCCTCAGCCTTTCTCTTCTCTCTGGGGTCACTATTCTAGTTCTAATTCTGTTCACTTTCTTGTCAAAATTCTGGCGTGTCTTCTGCATGTTTTCTTTAGAAAATGCCTTTTTGATGTTATCAATGCGCTCCTTGCCTGACTTTCTAAGCCTGGCAGATCTGCTTTCTTCAATATAATACTCTTCATCCGAAGAGAGATCTACTGGGGGATCAAAGATATCCTCCTCTTCCTCCTCCTCCTGGTTCTCAGCTAGGTTTCTCTCTTTAACAGACAGGGATGTTGGACAGCGGATCTTCTCCTGGAGGAGAGAAAAACAAAGCATGTTAGTGCTTCCTTTGCACTACAGATCAGCTCTTTTACCTCCTGGCCATGGCTTGTGCATCTCCTCCCTCTGCTGTTTATCTTCTGCCTGCTCCTTAAATGCTGGCATTTCTCAGGGTTTCTCTCTCTCTTTTGGCCCTTTTCTCTTCCTCATCTCCCAAGCTCACCCTGAGCAAATTTATCCACTCCTATGCCTTCAGATCCACTTGGAGGCAAACTCACAGGTATCTTATCTTCACCTCTCTTCTTCTCCTAACATGTCTAAACAAGGGGCAGACTTCACATAGTGTGACACAGGCATCTCAAACTTAGGCAAGCCAAAAATCAAGGCCCATCCACCATTCTCTCCACTTCAACTTCTTTCCCTGTATGTGTCAGCACTAACACATAAGATAGAAGTCCCAATCATCATCCCATATATTTATTTTCCCTCCCTCTCATCTCCTATCCGACTGGTCACCAAGCCCCAACACTGCCCAATAACTCATCTGATCCCTCCTCCTTCGTCATTCCATCTACCAGTGTCTTGATTCTGGCCCTTGTCATCTCAGGCCTGAACTTGCTTGTGTCATCTCAAACCTCCTCACTGCCCTCTTAACCTCCAGAACATCACCCAAGTATTTCCTGAGAAATATTTCTAAAGCATAGCTCTGATCACATCTCGTCTCTGCTTTAAATTTTGAGGAGTGTCTCAATATTTGAAGGACAGAGTTCAAATTCTTCGGTATGATTAGAAGGCTCTTCAGTTTTAGCTAAACCTACCTTCCTACTTCTCCAGCCCAGCAACATACAACCACTTTCAATTCCTCAAGCACAAAATGTTTTCATCCCTATATACCTTTGTATACATGGTTTCTGATGTCTTTTTTTAAAGACAGGGTCTCACTATGTTTCCCAGGCTGGACTTGAACTCCTGGGCTCAAGGGATCCTCCCACCTCAGCCTCTCAAGTAGCTGGGACTACAGACACATGCCACTGTACACGCGCCTGGTGGTTTCTGGTACCTTAAATGCTCCTGTGCCTTTTTTCAGCTTTCTGAATGAAATCTTTCTTTACGAATCAATTCAAATCCCCCAACTTCCCCAAGTGGCTGATTCTACCTCAAATTTACACGAGAAGAACATATACAGACCTCTATTTATAACATTTATCACAGTTCAAATTGAATTAGAACTCCATTCATTTATATACATGTCCCCGAGGCCTTCACTAGATGACAGATTCCTTGAAACCAAAGATAATGCGTCTTATTTATGTTTTATGCCCAGCATCTATCAAAGGGCCTTGTACATAGTAGGTATACTCAATAAATGCTTGTTGGATCAAATAAGAGGCTTACACCTCCATCCAACAAATAGTTACTAAGCACCACCATGTAACAGTCTATGTCCAGGAAATGAGAAACTTCTGTGAAGATAAAAGAGTAAAAGAGTTTATATTCTTGGAAAGAGACAAACAAGTAAAATGCAAAGTATGTTGGGTGGTGACATGCGCTAAGGTAAAAAATAAAGCAGGGAAGGGGGATGTACAGTGACAGGGGAGGGTGCTGTTTGGACAACAGAGGTCAGAAAGGCCTTGCTAATAAGGTGACACCTAGCCGGGCGCGGTGGCTCATGCCTGTAATCCTAGCTCTCTGGGAGGCCGAAGTGGGCGGATCATTTGAGCTCAGGAGTTCGAGACCAGCCTGAGCAAGAGCAAGACCCCATCTCTACTATAAACGGAAAGAAATTAATTGGCCAACTAATATATATAGAAAAAAATTAGCCGGGCATGGTGGCGCATGCCTGTACTCCCAGTTGCTTGGGAGGCTGAGGCAGCAGGATTGCTTGAGCCCACGAGTTTGAGGTTGCTGTGAGCTAGGCTGACGCCACGGCACTCACTCTAGCCTGGGCAATAAAGTGAGACTCTGTCTCAAAAAAAAAAAAAAAAGGTGACACCTGGGCTGAGACCTGAGGGTTGTGCATGTATCTGAGAGGAAGAGAGAAACAGTGAAGAGGGCCATGTGACCAGAGCAGAATGACCCAGGGGCAAGAGGAGGCAGGGCTCTGTATCTAAAGGTAAGACAGTAGTAGCTCTTATTCATTCTGAAGATGACAGCAAGCCTTAAGTCACATTCCCAGTGAGATCTTGGGAAGAAACATTTCTGTGGCAAAAAAATATGAATATTCACATTAAGGTAGGATATAAAGACTATATATAGCCTCATGCTCCTTCATGTCAGGTTTTGCCACTGAATGAGTTCAGGTTAAGAACTCATCTTAACTTAAGAACTTAAAAGTTTTTGAGGGGAGCAGTGCCATGATCTGACCTATAAAGGATCACTCTGTTAGGGCCGAGCACGGTGGCTCACGCCTATAATCCTAGCACACTCTGGGAGGCCAAGATAGGCGGATTGCTCGAGGTCAGGAGTTCGAAACCAGCCTGAGCAAGAGCGAGACCCCGTCTTTACTATAAATAGAAAGAAATTAATTGGCCAGCTAATATATATAGAAAAAATCAGCCGGGCATGGTGGCACATGCCTGTAGTCCCAGCTACTCGGGAGGCTGAGGCAGGAGGATTGCTTGAGCCCAGGAGTTTGAGGTTGCTGTGAGCTAGGATGACGCCATGGCACTCACCCTAGCCTGAGCAACAAAGTAAGACTCTGTCTCAAAAAAAATAAAAAATAAAAAAGGATCACTCTGTTAAAAACAGGCTGTAGAGCAAGACAAGAAGCAGGGAGAGCAGGTGGACAGCACTGAGATGAGGCAGGTGAGAGCTGACTAAGGGTGTTGGCAGAGGTGGGGGTGAGAAGTGCTCTGATTCTGGATCTGCTATGAAGGTAGGAGCCAACAGGATTTGCCGCTAGACTTGAGGGTGGAGGGTTAGTATGTCAAGGGTGATTCTCTAGTACATGGCCTGGACAAGGGAAGGACAGATCTGCCATTAACTGAGATGGAGAGATGACAGGAGATGAAGAGTGGAGGGGAAAGATGGGATCTGAACACGTTGTCTCTGAGAAGCCCACTGGACAGGTGAGCAAAGGTACAGAGTAGGCAGCTAAGTAGATGAGTCTTCTGAAAGAGAGGGCTGGGCTAGACATAATGAGTCTAGACATAAGGAGTCACTGATGTAAAGATGGAATCAAAAGTCATGAGACCAGAAGAAAGAGATTGCCAAGAGACTGAGAGAATGGGTCCACGCTCTGTTTTATTCCAAACTACTTGGGGCCAAGGTGTGTTTCATAATTCGGAATATTTTAGATTTTGGAAAACTATTATATAACATTCCCAGTGAGATCTTGGGAAGAAACATTTCTGTGGCAAAAAAATATGAATATTCACACTAAGGTGGGATATAAAGACTATATATAGCCTCATGCTCCTTCATGTCAGGTTTTCCCACTGAATGAGTTCAGGTTAAGCTAGGGTCTTGCTGTCACTTAAGTTATGAAAAAAAATTATTTTGAGAAATTGTTGGATTTTGAATATAGATCATGGATTTTGGACCTATAGATAAGGAACAGATGAGAAAAACCAAAAAAGGAGAAATATCAGGTACTGAGGCAGGATGAAATCCAAAACAGAACAGCACCCCCAAACACCAAGGAGAAAGAAGTTTCAGGAAGAGAAGGAGGACCCACTGTGTCAATTGTATCAAAGAATAAGGATGAGAATTAGATTTGGGAATATGACAGACACTAGAGACCATGAGAGCCAGCCCAGACCATAGCAGCTCAGGAACCCAACTGACTATTCTAGGATTATTTCTAAAACAGGTAAAACTTGAAAGATCATGAGATTTTTAACTGAACTAAGTTAAAATTTCTAAAAGAAACCGTGTCTTTCATATGACATCCAGATTAAATCTATTCAATCAAAAAATTTAATAAATATATAAGAAACACATTCATACATATTTCAAAATCAGCCAGATAGTCAAGAAGGTATCCCTGGCACAGTATTTCTTTGGATACCTATTTAAATCAAATTCTTTGGCTACAGGATTAGAGCGTCTAGGAGCTAAATAAGGCAGGGGTGGGCGTCTCATAACTCTCTGATGAATCAGTCAGAAGCAGCGAAATTATTCCTCTCCTTTCCTGACACCTGCTGCGGGGAGTAGCTTCAGCAACACAGTGTGGGTTGGTATGGCCTGAGAATGTATAATTAGAAAAGGAAAGAGCCAAAGAGTAATTACTGCTTGGTAGGGGGGAAAAAAACTCTCACAATCTTGCTGTGAAGAAATGATATAGCAAAACAGAGGTAGAGTCCAAAAAAGTACTTTTTATATGGCTCTATTTGTTGCAAGTCTGATGAGTCAGAGACATCATGAGTTAATAGTGAACAGACTGAAATAATAATTGAAGATTATAAGGTTGAATTATAGCTGACTTTCAATTCTATCTTTTAATGTGAAAGTCTAGGTTAAAAAACACCTTTTTGTGACAGAATAAATATTGTTGACTTGATTGGATGTCAAAGTAACATAGCTAGGGGAATTTTAAATATGTAAAAATCTGGGACTTACCATTTAGGGAATGGCCAAATATTTTATTTCGTAACCATGAGCATGTGGTTACTAACCAAAATTACCAGAAGATATGGTAAGATTCCTGGCTTGCATGATGAGTGGGATCATCAAGGTGAAAGTATGTTCAAAGAGAAACCATACTTGTATAAGAAATAGATCATTTTTACTGTGGCTGAATTGCTCAGTAGCAACTGTTAATTTTAGAAGAAGGGGCAATCTCAATATAACCACTTATCTATGAGAACTAATTATAACTAATTGTAATTGCTAAGAATAATCATGTGGATATTGTATACAGCATTCTAACATCTAATGGATCTTTGAATCAGACTTCTATGTTCATTTATCTTTCTCTACAAGCTCTCCCATTATAAAAGATAGCAATTGCTTTTTGACAAACTGCTGCTTACTCTGAACAACTTAATTTCACAGAATGTTCATGACATTATTTCTTACAAGAAGAGATCTGACCTGAACTATCGCTTCTTGGTTGCTTTAAATAATTACAGGGGCTCAAAGAAAGGAAGCAGTAAGTTATTTAGCAGTAAGTTACAGGGACTAAATAGGAAAATATGCAAATATCTTAATTAAAAAAAAAATTATGTCAATGGACAATGAGAACTGTTCAGAGAGCTTCTTTGCTCTAACCTTTGTAAATATTAATTGGCACTTAGTCCACTGCTTTGCACAAAGGTTCTTAGAAGTGTTGGATGCCAAGTATGTTTCCTGCACATGCCCCATGCAAGTGGAGGGTGAGATATACCCACTACTGCTAATGCTCTTAGAAGGTGAATCAAAGAATGGATACTACATTCTCCAGGGCCAAGTCTACATCCCCACTACATACACTAACAGTAGAACTGGCCTCTGCAAATAAAGTGATTCATTTTTTTCTAATTTTTAAGCCTAGGGAAGGGCTTCCAGGTACCTGAAAAGAAAGGGAAATAGTAAAGGACTTTGAATGGCATAATCCATCCTATTTCTTTGAAATAAGCAACTCTTCTCTCTCCTCCCTTTTTCCTAAATAACCTACCAGCTCTTAAAAACAGATCCAAAATACCACTCTACCATCACAGTGTAACTTTATCAGTCAACAGAGGGCTATGGAAAATTGCCTAATGTGTAAAGAATGCTGTGGGGAGTTATGGGCCACATCCCTAGTATTTTTCAAATATCTCTCACATAATCCAACTGTGTTCCTATTTCACTTGTTTTTATTCTTCTAGGGTTTTTTTCCTATGCACATAGGCCTCAATTTTAAAAATACAGTTGTGATAACACTTTATATATGCACCAGTGAACATCCCTACACACATTCCTGATTCTATGCTGAGAACAAATTCTTTGATATGAAATTTGGGGGCCAAAAAGTTTGTGAATTTTTTAAGTTCTTAATACATACTACCAAAATTGTCTTCCAGAAATGTTGTACCATTAATCCTTCTACCAGCAGAATATGACAGTGCTTATTTTTTCCAACCCTTAAACTCTGGGTATATGTTTTAATAAATGCCAATATTTAAAAAAGGGGAAAGTGGAATCCTGTTCTTGTCTTTTGTAAACTACCTTATAATGATAGTTTCCCATTTTTCTACTGCAAGGAGTGTTCAACTTTTCCTTTTGATTTGTTATTGTTTTAAAAATATATCATAGATAGTATGCATTTACCATAGATATGTTTCCTAAAATATGAGTGTCAAGGGCAGAGTAATATGGGAACTTAGCTGAATACATAATGCCACACAAAAACCAGTTAAGGACTTTATAATCAAATATAAGGAATTATTTATGTGACTCTTAGATTTGTATTACTATAATAACAAGAAAAATAAGAACAACTGTCTGATCAAGGAAAAGGTAGCTTTTCTTATTATTGTGACTTAGATGTAAAATTTCCAATATACAAGTCATATTCTGAAAAGTTTATATTTTACTGTTTGGGACTTTCTAGGGTCTCCTTGATGACGGAAAAAACCATATTGTGGAGCTACTGGTTTCTCAGTTTCTTCTTTTAAATAACAAAGAGGTGTTTTAAAGTAGAGGCTTCTTAGGTCTCTCCCAGTTCTAACATTCTCAAAAGTCTACGGGAGGGCATCATGCTAATAAGGCTGATATGCTGAAAGAGTCTTACCAATATTAAGTTTCAAATGCAAGAAATAGCCTAAGCTATGAGCCACAGCTCATATTACGTGAAATGGTTGAGAAACTCAAAATACTGATATGATAGTACATTAGTTAAGATGGAAGTGGTTTTATCCTGAGATCTCTGCTGATACAGAATTCCATCACATTAATATATACAATAGTTAAGATGTGACTCTGGAGACCTCTGATATGACCTGTTGGCAGTTAAAAGAAACAGGAGATTGTTATAACCAAGCTGAATACAAGTGTAAACTTACCTGGAATATTACCACGCGGAATTTGTTTTTCTTCATTATTTCCTCTTGCTTGACTTCAACTTTTTTAACATGAGTTTGCTGCTTCTCCACACGGGCCTTCACGTCTTTAATGTGAGCACTCACTTTTCGGGTTTTCTCAAACAACTTGTTAATGATATGGCCTGTATTACTATGTGACTGTGAAAGCTTCAACAGGTCAATCTGGACAGATTTTATGGCATTTTCCATTTCCCTGTGTCTCTCTTCTATTCTCTTCTGGCTTGCCTGGACACTGTCTACAATGGAGGCCACTTTGTCCAGCACAGTCACAATGGTAAGAGCAGCGTCTTGGTCCTCATCTTCTGTAACACTAGATAAGCGATTCTGGTGGATTTTGTCAGCATTTGAAGCAGATCCATTATGTTCCATTTTATTTATTTCTCAGCAAAAGATGTCCTAATCACAATCAATTCTGACACTTAGAGCAAAAAGTCAGCTTGATAACAGGCAACGAGGTTGTTTAAAGGGTTGGAAGCCCCACCCCTGGAGACTGGTCAAGTATTTATAACTACAAATACCCATACGTGACTGTTCTGCAATATGAACCCTTGCAAAGCACTGGGGACTGTTCCAAACATGCCTGCTGACTGACTAAGGGACTCAAATAAGATTGTGTGGGTAGAAGAGGAAAGCTTTTTTAAAAAAGTTCACTAAAGCCCCTCTGTTACTAATATTAAGGCTAGAGGCCAAATGCCCAAAAAAGCAAACTCCAAATGTTGGGTGAAGCTTTTGCCTTTAGATAATTTCCAGCAGTATTTATAAAAGCAGAGAATTTTAAACTGAAATCTGCTTTTTCTATTAATTTCACATATTAAATGTGCTAATACCTCAGTATCAAAGAATGCAGTAAATAAACACACCAAAACAGAGGCCATATAGTGAAAACATTATATTATAACATGCTTTTCCAAACCAAATATTAAAATTAATATTTAATTTTTAACATATTCTTTAAATTCTACATGCATACTTTTGAATATCTAAACTACATGTTAAACAGCTGAATACATTCTACTCACACTTCAGATCTTTAAACACCAACAATCTATTAATATAGCTATTACTACAGGACAAATTTGGATAGAGGTCTTAGATAATTTTTAAGCTCCCTTTAAGAGCACCAGTCATTAACAGTTATTTTTGCATTTTATTCACAAACACTGTTACAATTTGTTTATGTTAAAACAAATATTTTCTTTAAAAATGAATGTGTATTAAAGTAGTTTAACTGATAGAGTAGGCTTTATTCCAATCTGTTTATTAAACAGCCTATTTTCACAATATCTAAATCTACTTTTTAGTAATTTGTTCCATCATTACTACCAGATACTTTTCAAATTATTAGAATATTTTGTCAAAGAAAGGAATAATCAAATTCCAATCCATACATCTTATAAATATTTTACATCTAACACACACAACTTTATAGTTCATGCGATAGGCAGTGTCTAAAAAATCAGTTACTAAATCTCAAAAACATTTAAATATCTATTTAAACACAGTGTCTTCTAGATTTTTTTGTAAGAAAAGTAATCTGTAAACATCTTTACCTTTACTTCATGCTTGGTCATTTGCTGTGGTCATTGTGGAAGAAGTGGGTATGATTTTATAACCATTTGTGAAGTGGTCCATTTTTGCAAAAATATTACATTCCATGGGTAAAGAACAAGTCTTAGAATTAACATGTGGTACAAATTTGTGAAATCAATTTCTGTATTTAAAAACATAAAACAAAGACTACTAAACAGTCCAAAACTGTTGTAGCTGAATATTCTAAATACGAGCCAACAGTACTACACTAAAAATGTCCAAAAATAAGGCCTCTGAAATAAATATTTCCATTCTTTAAAAAAAGACATAATAAATGTACATCACATGGTCAGTGTACATATAAAAGTCATCAGTTTAAACCATTCTGGATGACGTATCTGAAGTAAAATGACCTAGGTTTTGCTTCTGTCGACGTCCTCTGTTGTTTTTGGGGCATTTTCTATTGCATAGAAACAAAAAGAAAGAAAAGTACTGTTTTGATCATTTTGTTCAGAAGATTTCAAATGTTTTCAAAGTAAAACACATTTCACAGATAAAGGTGCACTGCATGCAATTACAGGAACGGGAAACAAGATGGTATCTGGTGCAAGACGAGGTGAGGATAAACACAATGTCAGACTGCTACCTTCTCTACAAAGCTGGAAGTTGGGAGGACAATGACACAAGCAAAACTCATTCCTGGTGTCTATACTGCAGTACATGCATTCATGGCAGGAACCCCTCCCCTTCCTCTGGCCTAGCAACTCCCCAGCCACAGTGACTGATAACATATGAAACCCCTGACAGTAGAAAGGACCTTGGCCTAAGTACTTTCCCTGAGCATTACGCCACCTCCAAAATGACAAGAACAGCTTAGACAAAGGGAGAAACCAAAAAGTGTGCTTATTAACCCCAGATATGAATACATAGGAATGCCTACTGATTTTAGACAATGACTCCAAAGAAGTTGTTCCACACCCTGCTGGGGCAAATCACAGAACCCTGTAAAGAACTACCACGCTGAAGGTAAGGGATATTCCTTAACTCTGCTCTCATTTGACCCTAAATGTTTCTCCCTGGTGGCATAAATCTCACTGTGCTGTAACTACTCTTGGGCCTGCACACTAGATTGCAGACACAGCTTGTACTAAATAAGTACAAAGTGCTGTGCTACACAAGGTAGACCGAAAGAGTTGGGATGAATTCTGGTCATTTTGAGTTTGGGCTCTGCTAATAACTAGCTATGCAATCTCAATTTTCCTATATGTGAAATATTAAATTAGGAGTTGGACTAACCTCTAAAATCTCTGCCAGCAAGAAATAATCTAATGGAAAGAAAGTCTTACAACAATCACTACTCCTACTCTAATGTCCCATGGCCTGATTCTATTTCAAAGAGTAAAGCTTTGCCTTCACTTAGAAGCCTTGATGATAATACTTTCATTTTGCATATGGCTTTCACAAATTTTATCTCACTAATCCTCATTAAAACACCCTGAGGGAGACAAAGCTGGAGTCACCTCCATTTCATAAATGAGGAAACTGGGTGAGAGGTCAAGCAACCCTCTTTGCCATCACTAACTCACCATGACCTTGGAAAAGTTCCAACTTCCTAGGGCCATGGTTTTTAAATCTATAAAATAAGGGAGCTGGTTAAGATGATGTTCAAAGTCCCTGCCAATCTGTCATTCTATGAGTTTAAAAACACGAAAGAAGATTCCAAGAATAAAAGAAGACACTCTGACTCATACAGTCTTAAAAGTGGGTCAATGGGAACATCTCTTTGAAGGAAGATTCCCTTCCATTTAATGGCCACCACAGTCTATGTGAATAGCTGTCCCACATGGACTCTGCCTCCCACAGAGGCACTCCTTAAAAATTCAATGGAGACGTCAGGAATGGTGGCTCACACCTGTAAGCCTAGCACTCTACTCTGGGAGTCCAAGGCAGGTGGATTGCTAGAGCTCAGGAGTTCGAGACCAGCCTGAGCAAGAGCAAGACCCTGTCTCTACTAAAAATAGAAAGAAATTAGCCAAACAACTAAAAATAGAAAAAATTAGCCGGGCATGATGGCATGTGCCTGTAATCCCAGCTACTCAGGAGGCTGAGGTAGGATTGCTTGAGCCCAGGAGTTCGAGGATGCTGTGAGCTAGGCTGACGCCATGGCTCTCTGACACCACGGCACCCTAGCCCAGGCAAGAGAGCGAGACTCTGTCTAAAAAAACAAAACAAAACAAAAAAATTCAATGGAGATAAGTCCACGTACATGATTATAGTAAGTAATATTCCAAATCCAAGACAGCAAGACATTCTAGGGTGGGAATACCACAATAAAAAGACAGGCCTAGGCTGGGCGCGGTGGCTCACGCCTGTAATCCTAGCACTCTGGGAGGCCGAGGCGGGCGGATTGCTCAAGATCAGGAGTTCAAAACCAGCCTGAGTGAGACTCCGTCTCTACTATAAAAAAAAAAAGAAATTAATTGGCCAACTAATATATATATATATAAAATTAGCTGGGCATGGTGGCGCATGCCTGTAGTCCCAGCTACTCGGGAGGCTGAGGCAGCAGGATTGCTTGAGCCCAGGAGTTTGAGGTTGCTGTGAGCTAGACTGACGCCACGGCACTCACTCTAGCCTGAGCAACGAAGCGAGACTCTGTCTCAAAAAAAAAAAAAAAAAAAAAAAGGCCTCTGTGATAAATTTAATGAGATGAGCCTTCAGTCGTGGAGCCAATAGGCAGTGAAGACACCGTGACACAGACATATCCTGTGATGTCTAAGTGGCTGTGAGGGCGGCAAATAGATCAGGGGTATAAACTAGAGAGCACCAACTTTTTTTTTTTTTAGAAACAATCTCTCTTTGTTGCCCAGGCTAGAGTGAGTGCCGTGGCGTCAGCTTCGCTCACAGCAACCTCAAACTCGTGGGCTCAAGCAATTCTCCTGCCTCAGCCTCCTAAGTGGCTGGGACTACAGGCATGTGTCACCATGCCCAACTAATTTTTTCTCTATATATTAGTTACCCAATTAATTTCTTTCTATTTATAGTAGAGATGGGGGTCTCGTTCTTGCTCAGGCTGGTTTCGAACTCCTGACCTGGAGCAATCCGCCCGCCTCGGCCTCCCAGAGTGCTAGGATTACAGGCGTGAGCCACCACGCCCGGCCTAGAGAGCACCAACTTTAAAACTACATGCCAGGTAATTCTAATTTAGTAGTTGAGGAATACAGCACACTAAGAACAGAAGCATGAAGTTGGGTAAAAGGCTGCATTAGGAGTTGTAAGAGGGCTTACCTAGCTCTATGACCTTGGCAAGGTGCTTCCTACCTCAGGGCTTCCATTTCCTCACTTCTCTAAATGAAGGGGTTGAACTCAAAGTTGCTTCTCAGTGACTCTCATATCCTTTGATCCTCTTAAAAATGGCACTATCACCAGGATTCAAAAATCTTTCCCAAGGACTTTATTTTCATTGCCTTCCAAATCATTTATTATCCCACTCCTGCTTCATTCTAATAATATCCTAAATGGTCTCCTTCCATCTCACATTTTCACTACTCCATTTTGCAGATTAACGCTCAGATTAATATTCTGAAAATAATGGCTTATACCAAGTCATTTCCCTGCTCAAAAACCCTAAATTGCCACAAAATCAAATTTGAACCCTGCTCCCATGCAATGATCATACTTGATAAACATACTTCTCAAATGACTTAACAGGGACCCTCCTCTTGATGGTTCAATGGACAGTGGAATGATCTGGGGGGATTAGACGGTACTGAATCCAAATCCAAGCGCTTCCATTTACTAGTTGGATGACCACAGGCAAATTACTAAACCTCTGAGCCTATATTAAATGGCCACAGCAAGCCCTGCTATTAAATGTTTTCTTCTTATCTCTTTCTGTTGTCATTATTTGTTATATCATTATGTCCCTATTTTGATCTACTGCCCAATTTTATACTCAGTAGTCTTGCCTAAGGGCAGATCATCTGTTCTATGAAATAAAGTGCAATGACTTTAGTGCCTGCATTTTATGAAAAATATCTGTTACCCGGAGAACATTTTTTATCATTTCTGGATTTATCATTTCAGCTCCAGATGGCTGAGACTACTGAAGGTCTGGCTTCTATCCAGACCTTGGACAGAAGGGCCACAAATCTGTTACCACCTGCCAATATCTGTATTTGATATGCTCCAACCCTCTGTCCAGAATAATATGGGAAAAGTGGAGATATGATGTTTATGACACTTCTGAACCACCTTAAAGAAGATAGGAAGAGGTAAACAGGAAGAAAAGACATTAGACTGAGAAGCACAGAGACAATATGATCTTGATTTGCTCTGACTTTCTCAGACCCAGTTCAGTCTGACTTACATATTTCCACTCAGTTTGGAAAAGACTCGTTTTATGCCAGTTGTGCTCCAAATAAGTCCTTTCATTTATGACAAATAGTTTTACTTATGACAGAGAATTTTAAAGTTTATTCCTTTTGCAGTAATCCAGAAAAATCAAGTAATGTTAAAACAATGATATAATAAGAAAAATAGTGAACTTTAGTCTCTGATTTCTTCCTTTCTTACTATATTTCCTATGGATAAACTATATTCTTAGGGCATAAAACTATATTCTTGTAGTTCTGGAGGGCTTAAAAAGTTTCTTCATGGCTCTTCTGTGCATGTACAGACCATTCTAGAAATTCTATTACTATCATTATTGGTCCTAAATGCAGGGCTCAAAGACAGTACATAGTTCTAACGTCCCTAAATTCCTTTATTTCATTGACTGTGCTCATGTTCCCTCTGCCTGCAGCCCAGATATACCTGTAACCCTGGGAATGAGTTCTTACCTATATTTTATAAGAAGAAGATAGGGAGAGGTCAGACACACATGGAAACCTTCGGGAAATGATCACTGGATTTTTCCTAATAGGTGGACTTAAAACATCTATCATCTTGAGTGTGTTTCAAGGTTCCTGTCTAATTTAATAGCTATCCGCCTCTAATTTAAAGTTGATATTTCTTACATCATTACCTACCTTGTTATACACATGACAATTGCTACTATAATGGCGATCTGTACAGCTCCAATAATTGCTGCAATAAGAACATGAGTGAGCTTTTGCCTACTTGGCACTACGTAGAGAATACTAAAGTCTGTCTTTTCACAGTGCTGTCCAGTATAACCAGATTCACATCTGAAAGGGAAAACAAAAAGTATTCCTATGAAAATTAGAAATTTTAATATTTCTAGGTTTTTAAATTAAAAGATACAAAAGAATAAAATTTACATAGGAATTAAAAATCAGGCACTTTCTCACCATCTGAAAAAAAATTGCCATTTGTGTATTTCCCTACAGTCTTTTTGATATGGTTATTTTACACAGTGCTTCTTTCACTTACATTATATTGCATTAATTTTAAAATTGCTAAACAGTCTTTATCACTACCAATTCAAAAAAGTATGTAATATTCTATCCAGTGACTATAATATAGCTAAATTATCTGTTCCCCATTCTAAGATGTAACAGTGATTTTCAGTTTTTCACAATTATAAATTAAGTGTTGCAAACATCTTGGTGAATACTTGCTTTTCTACATTTATTCCTTAGGCTAGATACTTGGAAATGAGATTACTGAGTAAATAGATATAAACATTTACAGTTTTCTAAACATAGCATCAAATTATATTCAGGACATTTTTCAGTATACAAAATATAAGCATGTTAAATGCAGGAGGGAGATGAAAATAAGTTATTAATGACAGAAATGAAGTCAAGCAGTCAAGTAGGTGCTAATCTTAGAAACTGTCTGAATTCTAATTAAAAGTAAATAAAAAGGCAACAACATCAGTTGATGATAATTTGACAGGGGGAAACATTTAAGATATTTAACAGAAAATTCCTATTTTTAAGCTGACAGAAGTGAAATGTATAAATTAGCCAGCCTTCAGATGGAACTAATTAATAAAACATCTGAAGTATAAGGATAGTGTATTTATTAGTGTCCCACAACTCATCACAAATAGAATTCAAAGCAGCTTATCATAAAGCACACATAACAACAACAACAAAAGAAAACATGGGCAAAGGGAAACAGGGAAAGCGGGGATAATGTGAGTCTACCAATCCAGTGCCTGAGGTTCCTAGATACCTGCCAGTAGTTTCACACTGGGCTCTAAGCTTCCCAGCAGACAAAACAGGCAAGTAGTGAGGCAGATATATAGATCATGAAGCAGAACTGAGAGCCTGGAAATAAATCCATACATCTTTGGTCAATTGATTTTCAACAAGGGTACTAAGACAAATCAACAGGGAAAGAGTAGTCTCTTCAACAAATGGTGCTGAGACAACTAGATAGCCACATGCAAATAATGAACTAGACCTCTTCTGCACTTCATTCACAAAAATCAACTCAAGATAGATCAGATATCTAAATCTAAGAGTGGAAACTATAGAACTCTTAGAAAAAAACCTAGGCTATAGCCATTATGGAAAACAGTATGGAGGTTTCTCAAAAAACTAAAAATGGAATTACCATATGATCCAGCAATCCTGCTACTGGGTATATATACAAAAGAAATGAAATCAGTATGTTGAAGAAATATCTGCACTATGTGTACTGAAGTATTCACAATAGCAAAAATATGGAATCAACCTAAGTGTCATCAAAAGATAAATGGATAAAATAATAAGGAATATATACACAATGGAATACCATTCAGCCATAAAAAGAAGGAAATCGGCCAGGCGTGGCAGCTCATGCCTGTAATCCTAGCACTCTGGGAGGCCGAGACAGGCAGATTGCTCAAGGTCAGGAGTTCAAAACCAGCCTGAGCAAGAACGAGACCCCGTCTCTACTCAAAATAGAAAGAAATTAATTGGCCAACTAAAAATATATATAGAAAAAATTAGCTGGGCATAGTGGTGCATGCCTGTAGTCCCAGCTACTCAGAAGGCTGAGACAGAAGGATGGCTTGAGCCCAGGAGTTTGAGGTTGCTGTGAGCTAGGCTGACGCCAAGGCACTCTAACCCAGGCAACAGAATGAGACTCTGTCTCAAAAAAAAAACAAAAAGAAGGAAATCTTGCCATTTGTGACAACACAAATTAATAAATTAACCTGGAGGACATTATTTTAAAGGAAATTAGCAGGGCACAGAGAAAAAATATTGCATGATCTCACTCATATGTGAAATCTCAAAAAGTTGGTCTTACAGAAGCAGAGAGTAGCATGGTGGTTACCAAGAGCTGGGGGCGGTGGGGAAAATGGGGGAGATGTTAGTCAGGGGGATACAAAATTCCAATTAGATAGGAAGAATAAATTGAACAGATCTATTATAAAACATGATGACTATAGTTAATACATTATATTCTTAAAAGATGACAAGATAGTAGATTTTAAGTGTTCTCACCACAAAAATGGTAACTATCTGAGGTAATGCATATGTTAATAGCTTGATTTAGCCAGTTCACAATGTATACACATTTCCAAACATCATGTTGTACACGAGAAATACATATAATTTTATTTGTCAATTTTAAAATAAATCTTCATGATCTTAGATTAGGCAATAATTTCTTAGATATGAAAAGAAAAGCAAAAGCAACAACTCCCAAAAAAGATAAATAGGACTAAATCAAAATTTAGTAAGGTCACGAAAGATAACCCACAAAATGGGAAAAATGTTTGCAAGTCATATATCTGATAGAGGACTTGTATCTAGGACATATAAAGAATTAATACAACTCAATAATAAAAAGACAAAATAATTTAAAAATGGGCAAATGGTATGTACAGACATTTCTCCAGAGAAGATATATAAATGACCACTAAGCCCATGAAAAGATGCTCAACATCATTAGTCATCAGGGAAATGCAAATCAAAACCACAGCAGAAACCACTTCACACCCACTAGGACACCTTAATTCAAAAAGTCAGATAATTACAAGTCTGGCAAAGGTACTGTACAGGGAATGTAAAATGATACAGCCACTTTGCAAAACAGTCTGGCAGTTCCTCAGAAAGTTAAACACAGAGTTACCATTTGGCCCAGCAATTCCACTCCTACACATTTACCCAAGTGAAATTAAAACATATGTTCACACAAAAACTTGCAAACGATTGTTCATAGCAGCATTACTCATAATAACCAAAAAGTGGAAGCAACCCAAATGTCCATAAATTGAGGAGTAGTTTAAAAACATGTGGTATTATCCATAAAATGGAACGTTATTTGGCCATAAAAAGGAACAAAGTACCGATACGTTCTATAATATGGATGAACCTTGAAAACATTATGCAAAGTGAAAGAAGCTAGACACAGAAGACCATATACTAAGTAATTCAATTTATATGAAATGTCTAGAATAGGTAAGTCTACAGAGACAGAAAATGGATTAGTGGTTACTTAGGGCTAGGGAGGATGGGAGACCTGGGAGTAATAGTTAAAGACTGTGAGGTATCATCTTGGAGTAATGAAAACGTAATAAAATTGATTGTGGTCATAGTTGCACGACTCTGTGAATATGCCAAAACTGCTGCATTATAAAAGACAGTAGGAAGGGAGGCATGGGGGGAAGGAAGGAAAGTAGTAAGATCATTACAACAAAATATAATCTCCATAAAAGAAAACCAAACAAGTTGTTCAAAAGAAGCAGAGTTACTACTGTTATTAAACTCAAGAGAATTTTATCTCATTGGTCCTTATTTAAAGAGGGCACCTTCTGATACAGAGAACATCACACTCAACAACACAGCTGCTGTAAATTCAATGACATAATGAAGTCTCATAGGATTTTTTAAACAATGTCCTTCATGGTAGGCTAATGGCCAAAAGTCAAAGCTCAGTAAAATAAAAACAGTTCCATAGGGAGCTATAACAATGTCCTAGATATACAGCTCTCTGATGGTTTGACTTAATCCAAAGATTAAAATCAGAATATCAAAAAGAATGTATAGGCCATATATCATTCAGGCAGTTCTCCCTGGATATTATTTTCTACAACTGACTTTTGGTTATACTCTCCAAGAGTATTAACTTCTAAGTTATTACCCTTCTTCTTCTTTTATTGATTAAAGGAGAATCCAGGGGTCAGTCCTCCCCCCTCTACTTCCTGCATCCCACACACTTTCCATAGGTAATCTCATTCACTCCCAGGTCCTCATGTACTGATTTATTCACACACCCATTTAACACAGATTGAGAACCAGCTATGTGCTAGCTACTGTGGTGAGCATTTGGGATACACCAGTGAACAATACATATAAAAATCCCTGGTCTGCTTACCATCAACTGGGAGGAGGGGGTAAAATAAACATAGTAAGTAGTGGACTAGAACTGAGCCCTGGTCTACTAAAACATCGAAAGGTCAGGGAACAGAAGAGGACACAGCCAAGAAGACCGGAACATCCAACAAGGTAGGAGAAAACCAAGAGAGGGTAAAATCCTTAACACCAAGTAAAAGATGCATATCACACAGGAGGGAGTGATCAATTGTGTCAAATGCTATGATCATTCAAAAATAATTTAAGACTAAGAACCGACCACTGAATTTAGCAACAAGAGCAGTCTCAGTGGGGACTGTTGTGGACAAAAGCTTATTGGGGTGGGTTCAAGAGAGATCGTAAGATGAGCAACTGGAAATAGACTTTAGACAACTCTTTTGAGTCCTACAAAGGAAAAGAAAGAAATGAGACAGTAGCTGGTGGTAGTCAGAATGACAGGGTTTTTTTCAAGATAAAGGAAATAAAAATATATTTATGAATATATATAAAGTATATACTGATACCAAAATACATGATATGGAGAAAAGGGGAGAGAACTGCTGGTAGGTGACAGTGAAAGTCTGTAGAAGTTCTCCTATTGCTTCAGTTTTCTCAGTGAACGTGGAAACAAAATCATCAGCCAAGTCTGAGGATAAGACGGCAGGTACTGACAACCTGAGCAGAGAGGTGAAGGAATAAAGTAATCATCTAAGAGTGGAGGAGAATGGATGGCCTGCAGCTGCAGAATGACTGCCGGGCAGCATAAAAGGCCCTGTTTGAGACCAGGTATAAATGTCAGAGAGATAAGTTAAGCTGGTGGTATGCTTTTCAACAATAGCCATGTTCAGCTGCACAGGTGTAGGTCGGCAGTGGGTGAGAAGGTGGAATGAACCAGTACTGTAGTTCTGTGGAGTGACTATGATGAAACAAGAGAGGGATGAAGGATTCATATGCAAGGGATTAACTGTAATATAATAATTGACCATAGAACTTAAGCTGAATATGGAGGGGATGAGGATATCCAGGGAATGAGAGACGCTGAAAAGGTGATAGGGTCAATAAATTGGAGGCATATTGGAACAGAAGTTTGCTAGATAGAAGCTAGAGGAGGTATGCCAGACACAGAATGGTTCTCAAACATACGATTTCAACCCACATCGCTCTCATGAGTTCTAAAACAAAAATATGTCCAGCCAGTCTAATAGACATCCATAAGTTGATCTTCCACAGGTACCTTAGGCCAGGCATATTAAATTGAATCTATCATTTTACTCCCTAATCTTTTCCCTATTCCCAATGTATTTCCCACTCAATTAGGTCTTAGCCAAAAACCCTGGGGACTCTCCAGACACTTTCTCCCACTAACCACCAACCCCACATTCTCATCCTCACACTCAACTGGTCACCAATACCTCTGAATTCAACCACCTTATTATCTCTCTGCAATCCATTTACTACTTATCTCAGCCCCACAACTCCTTCACTTAATTCAGGCTCTCACTTCATACTAAGTCTTCTAACTTTTGCTCATCTAATCCATTTTCCACAGTGCCACCAGGGTGGCTTTCAGATGTGATCACAACACTGCTACTTAAAATCCTGTAATGGCTCCTCGCTGCCTTTAAAATAAAGGCCAAGCTCCTGGGATGGCACAAATTGTTCCTGTAAGACCTGACCCTTCCTCCAACAATGTCCCCCACCTGCCTACAAATTGAAGTACCTTTTCTGAAATCTAAAATCACTTCATGTATATCTGTGTATAATAGCATTTTTCATATTATATTTAAATTACTTAAGATTTTGTCAGTCTCTTCTAGCAGACTGTATGCTTTTTGAATGCAAGATCCCTAGATCCTTGTCATATAGTCAAATGAGACACCCCAGTGTCAGGTAGAATTTGATACAAATCAATCAATCAATCACTCAATCAGTAAACAAATCAATGGTGTCATAATGCTAGGGTATTTAATCTAATAAAAGGACTGTGGCTAAAAGTTGTTCATCCCTGCCTGTGTACTGCTACCCGAACATACCTACCTACTAGTGGAAGCTCAAGTGATATTATGGCTTGATTCTTTAGACACTGTAAATACTCAAGACTAAAAAAAAAAAAAAAAAAAAAAAAAAAAAATCAACTAACTGCTTTTAAAGAGTTGTGAGTGTGTAGAAAAGAGATTCTTTAGCATTTAAGAAACTCTTCTGGTCTGGAAAAAAGAGAAATCATCACATGTCATTCAAAAAACATTTACTGACTAGGTCCTACACTAGGAACTGGGAAGACAGTGGTTAACAAAACAAAGAGTCCTTAGCATAACAGGCTTATAGTTTAGTATCAATTGCTATTTACTAAGTATTACTACATCCTACATACCAGGTATTATGCTAAAGAAGTTTATATATATATGTAATCTCATTTAATTTTAACAACACTGTGAGATAGGTACTATTACTATTATAATTTTAAAAATGATGAAAATGAGGCTCAGAAATTTTAAATAACTTCCAAAGGACATATAGCTGGCCAAGTCAGTGTATCCTAATCCAAAGCCTTTAATGAGTATACCATTCAACCCTCTTACTGTCAATTAGTAAAATACTACAAAGTGACCTGGTATCACATCATTACCAGAACATCATCTTCCTGGATCCCTCATTTAAGTATCCTGAAAGATATGCCATCCTAAGAGGACAACAGGATCCGAACTTCTATCAAGATATGTGTGCCACTATCGGACAAACATGAGGAATTCCCTGTATGATTTGGTTTTAAAACCAGCCTGTTCTCTTTTATACACCTGTATTTTTTTAATGTTTAGGAAAAAGAGGGAAGGGGAGGCTAGCTCCTTTGAAGACAAGGAGAACTTTCAATCAGGAAAAAGCAAAAGGTTAACAAAGAACTATTTGGTCATTAATGGTTTTACAGTGTTATGTTTTGTCTTTTATGCAGGAAGAGAAAAAGAAAGAATCAGAGTAGGGAGCTAAAGAAGTAGAGGGATCCAGGAGACCTGATTTCCAATAGTTTCCTTTTATTTCTTGAAAAGATTCACCGGCTTCCAGACTGACAGAACAAACGGGAAAAAAAGTATAATTTTCTCCATGTTTTAATGTTTTGACTAAGAAAGGAAAAAAAGGCTTCTGGTCAAACTCCAGGAGGCAAGAATGAGCAGAACGATAGCAATCTCCTGTTGTTTATCGAAACATCAACGGGTTAGTTAACTAGACCAACTTGAGGAGGAGGATGAGCTCCTAGCAGCAAGAATCGGTAGCAGCAAACAGACAAAGAGCAGCTAAAAAGACTAAGACTGTTAGATTAAATATTGGGAAATCTGAGGCCTGTTTTTTCCCAGCTCTATATCTAACTTGCTGGTGACCTTGAACAAGTTACAAAACCCCTCTGAAATCAGGGAGTTGAGGATTTACACCTTTTCCATTTCCGTCTCTTAATTCACACCTGTTTCTTCATCCACATCCCTTAACTTTTAGAAATGTATTTTAGCACATATTCTATTCAAGTTACATGTTCTCTGTTCTTAATACATTCTTTAGTCTCTCAGCTGCCTTGTGACAGATTGCCTAAAATCCAAAATAGTGTTAGAATATGGCATATTTATGTTTATATTAGAAATATATAACATTTATATTTCAAGTGTTAACTCCATAATCTCAAAATCCTAATAAAACATCTAGTTTTATCTTTGGATATTTCTTGCCAGGTCCCAAATGATGATGTTGATTTATTTTTTACTTATCTACTGTTAATAAATACTACTTTTTGGTAATATTTAGTCCACATTTCATTGCCTTCTATAGAGCAGTGGCCATTGATGGAAAAAATTTCTCACCACTGATCTGAAGGCACTAACTTACCTACAAGAAGCCTTCTGAGTAGAATAGATGAATTCACATTTTCCATGGATGCAGTAACCATTGAGGTTCTCAGGGCAAGACATGTGGTTTCCAATATAAACATCTTCTCTTTGATCACTAGCATCTTAAAAGAACATAAACCAGGTCACTAAACAGTGAAAAGGCAAGCTGAAAAATATGAACTTTTCAAAGGTTCTGAAACAGTAAATAAATTCACCCCTTGTCAACCACCTACTGGGCAATTTGAAAAGGACATTTATCAGATACAGGGTTGGAAAAGATCCAGGATCCCTTCTATTTCCCCTTATGCTGCAAACACAGCAGGTAGACTGTTTAGACTCAAAGCATTTAAAAATATTTGCAGGATGTGACCACAATGAGCTACTGTTGTTTAAAAACCTGGCAAAGAAAACAAAACGTCTTTGATAAAGAAATAAATGCTAGCTCTAGAAGAAAGCTCACCTCTGTGACAGAGAGATGGTGTATAGAGCATTGGCTTTTAGGGAATGAACTTAATCATTCGTTTGGGGGCTGTGAAATTGAGGCCAAAAAAAACACTGGAATGTCAGAAAGCAAGTTATGTGATTCTGAAATTTTAGGGTGAAGGGTTTACTTTTGAAATGAAAACTACCAACCATATTGATTTTTTTCCAAATGAAAATACCTTTGCTGTTCTTTTCATGTAGTTTTTCTTAGTAGATGTTTGTTGTAAAAAAAAAAATTCAAATAATATCAAGAACAAATAAAAAGGAAATTTAAAATAACCTGAGACCCCTCTATCTAAAGAGAACCACTATAAACACATTGATGAACATCTGCTGAGACTCAGGTATAATGATTTGAAGTAAACTGAGCTGAAGGGAAGAAAATAGAAGTATAGTGAGTAATACCACCGTCAGAAATGGGAAAGAGAGTCAGAAAGGAGAAACGGAACAGGGCAGGAAAGACCAAGACATGGGGACCTAGTCTTCAAAATCGATCATATTCATTCTCTCATACATTCACATATACACATACGCACACACACACATAAATTTTGGAATGGATTTTTTTGTACTTTTGGGGACATATGCCAATACATTAGTCCTCAGCTCCATGGACACAGGGTTCCCCAGTGTTTACAGGCCTGTCTGGGTGTAGGAAAAATTCCCAGGCTCCGTGCCATTTCTCTTACGGTTCCAGCTTACATATTCTAGGCACTATCAGCCATGTGACCCTGAGCATACTAACCTCTTAACCAGAGATTTCATAACTGTAAAATGAGAATAGAACCTATACTTCATGTGGTTTTGAGAGGATTATGTAACATAACTAATGTATGTACACCACCACCAAAACAAACAGCAAAGGGCTTATCTCCCCAAAATATAAATAAAAGGTGTTAATAAAACTTGGAAAATGTTAATGCAAACAAATTTAAAAGGAATAAAACAGGAGGCTGTGAGTATATGCATGTGTGTGGGAAGAAGATCAAGGGAGAAGTGAGAAAAGAGGTGCCAAGTGTGAAAATACTGAGAACTAAAAACGTAAATTTTCTGAAGATCAGAATTTACATAAACCAAAAGATGTTAATGATTATTAAGCTCAAGAATGGCATAACTAAAGCAGAGAGATCATCTCACCTTTAACAAGACTAAAGTGATGCTATTTAACCTAAAAATATATATAATTACATTGTACTAATTTAATTTATGCCCTGAAAGAGAACTGAAATAGAAATTAGGGAATCCAACATATAAATTCTCAATTTTAAAAGTATCTTTACTACCTTGGTCAAATCACTTACTCTTCTCTGAGGGAGTTGACTAAGCTCAGCACTGTCCAACAGAAGTATAATACGAGACACATATGTAATTTTACATTTTCTAGAAGACATATTTTTTTAAAAAAACAGGTAAATTAATTTTAATGATATACTTTATTTAATCTAATATAGCCCATAAATATTATCATTTCAATATATTACCAATATAAAAATTGATATTTTACTCTTTTAAAAAAGTAAGTCTCCAAAATCTGGTATTTTACACTCACAGCACATCTTAATTCTAACTAGTCACATGTCAAGAGCTCAATAGCTATGCGTGCCTAATAGCTCCCATATTGGACAGTGTAAAATAGATGAGTAATTTAATTTTCACCTACTGATCACCTTCTATATTCCAGGTATGCTACTAGGTACTGGGGATACAAAAATTAAGACATATCCTGTCATCTGAGGGCTTATAAGGTCTCCTCCAGCTCCCAGACCATAACTCTGCTGTGACAAAAGAATCAAGTCCGCCTTTGGGCTGCTATAATCCTGAGCACCCCACTCTTCTATTACAACACTCATGACACTGTATTAAAGTTATCTGAGTTTTTAAAATCAGTCTATACCATGAGACTGTGAGCTCCTTAAGAATCTAGATCTTTGTATATAA
This sequence comes from Mirza zaza, assembly GCA_008750895.1. Classification (NCBI taxonomy): domain Eukaryota; kingdom Metazoa; phylum Chordata; class Mammalia; order Primates; family Cheirogaleidae; genus Mirza; species Mirza zaza. The sequence continues at coordinate 3,458 of VSMD01019546.1, read as the reverse complement.
CTCCTAACACTTAGTACTGAGTACACACAATGGTTAAGAGCACAGCTCTAGAGTGAGTCTGCCTAGGTTTTAATCCTGGTTACACCACTCTCCAGCAATGTGACCTAAAGGCAATTAACTTAACCATTCATGGACATCAGTTTCCTCATCTTAGATATGGAGATGATAATGATGTCCACTTCTCATACAGTTGTGTTTTGGGAACTCAATGAGATAATACATTTAGCATACTAAGTATGTAGTGTGTACGGAACTTAGAACAGCGTCTGGTAAACAATAAGTATTTAATAAATAAATACTACCAACTATTATTACATGGTCAATAAATGTTTGCTAAGAGAATTACAATTTTCACTTGTTGATATGTTATACTATAAAAGTATAAAAGTCTTCAGTTCTACAAGTTAAAATCCTTTATTAGGAGAAAAAAACATTTATGAATTGCATTTTTGTTGTTTTTCCATTGAAAAAATTATTATCTAAATAAAGGTTTCCACTCCATCCTAAATCCCTTAGTGAACTGAACTGCTTATAGCAGTCCTATACTGTGTTTCATAAGAGAGTTTGAAACTTAATTAACGGATCTTCATTATTTATTAATACTTGTGATCAAAGCAGAAGACTTTCCTAAAGCAATTAGCCTTGATGAGAAATAATTTAACGGAAGCCAAATAACTAAAGTCAAATGTACTTTTCTTGCTACAATTTGAAACTAAAAATGCCATTCTACATTCCCAATCACGCCCCAAGTGACTGGAGGAAAAGCAGTTATCTCCCACAGCACCTCTCAGAATGCAACCATGAAAATGCATAATAATGGGACTACAGAGACTGAGGTTACACATTAACCTATAATAATAAAGCCCAGTCCTATAATGTATATAACAATAGGACTGTATGGGTCTGCAGAGGCTGTGGTAATGTACTAATCTACAATAAGAAAGTCCTATAAACAGCAGGAAATTTCAAGAATAATACAGAGCTTAAAGCTATCAGAGAATTCAGCTACACAAAAGGAGCAAGAAAAAGTTAACTAAATTAAGAACAAGGTTTTGAGAAATTAATAGACAAAATATGACACCAATAAATGTTTACTGAATGAGTTAATGAAAGAATGTGGTATCAAGCTGTAGACAAAGCAAAGCCATATAAAACATGGACATGTGTAATAAGGCCTTGAAGTGCTCATGCTTGTAATCCTAGCACTCTGGGAGGCCAAGGCAGGTGGACTGCTCCAGGTCAGGAGTTCGAAACCAGGCTGAGCAAAAGTGAGACCTCGTCTCTACTATAAATAGAAAGAAATTAACTGGCTAATATATATAGATAGATAAATTAGCCAGGCATGGTGGCACATGCCTGTAGTCCCAGCTACTCGGGAGGCTGAGGCAGAAGGATTGCTTGAGCCCAGGAGTTTGAGATTGCTGTGACCTAGGCTGATGCTATGGCACTCACTCTAGCCTGGGCAATAAAGTGAGACTCTGTCTCAAAAATAAATAAATAAATAATTAATTAATTAATTAAAATTAAAAAAAAAAAAAAGGCCTTGAAGTGTGTGTCAAAGTCCAAATTCAACCTTTCACTCAATGTTAACATTACTCATTATATTATACTTACATACTATTTCTGTGCGTATTCATATGCTCTGCTAAGCTGCAGAGTATATAAAGAAAAAACACCGCCCAGAAGATGGTGGATGAGAAACACCGCCAGACAGAGTGTCTCTGAAGAAAAGACAGATTCTAGAAGAAATTAGAAGAAAGAAGCAAGAAGACGAGCCTACATCGGATAAGGGTCGGCAGGAGGAGTACCTGAGACCACGGGAGACTCCACGGGAGGAGGTTGCGGAGGAGAACTGGAGGCAGGGACCCCCGGAGCAGCCCGGAGACCAGCGGGAAGGGGAGGTGGATCTGCCGTTTCCCCTCCCCTGCATCCCGGACTGCTGGTGGGCTCCCCAGCAAGCGGAGGGACCTGCGGACACCAGCCCAGCGACGGCCGCCGCCAGTGAGCGGTAGGCCAGTAGCGGACGCGGCACCAGGCTCCCAACTCCCTCGGGGCACCTCCGTGTGCACAGACCCGAGCCGTGCGGCAGACACCATATTGCCGCCTCCTCCACTCCCCCCGACCCTACCCGCAGCTGCCCAGAGAGACAGAGAGACAATATAGCCACCAGCCAGAGGCACCTCCAGGGAACGGGACCTTCCCTTTTGGGGCCCTACAACAGCTGACTAAGGGGAACTCAGACTGTGAGCTCTCTGCCCGCCCGCCCTACCAGGTGCTGCTGGCACGGTGATCCCAGGAGAACCGGGCAGAGCCTGAGGTTGAGAGACATAGACCCAGCTTGGGCTCCCTGTGGGTGAATGGGGACAGGCACTCGTCTCCCTGGTGGGGACAAAGTTTGAACTCTGGGACCCAGAGGTCAGACCTGCAGACCACATCCCATGCACCGAGGCCTCGCATTGCCCGGGGCACAGAAGGGATATAGTGAACAGCCTGCTGAGGTGTGTGTGCCTTCAGGGGCAGATCAGCGTCCTAGAGGGCAACCCTCCCCCCAAAGGGAGGCCGTGCGCCCAGCCCAGGTGGCGTTCCTGCGCAGGGAACCTCCTGGCTGGCATCACAGCCAGGGGAGGCCTGGTGGCCTGTGGTCTGGACTGCTGACAGAGGCTCAGGAATAGCCACGGAGTTAGGGACGGTGGAAAGAGGCCAGGCCCGCTCCAGACTGCGGGTCTCAGACAGCCCCACCCCCACACGCAGACTCTCTGACTGAGCGGGGCCATTCCAGCCCCTCCCTGGCAGCTTTGCCTGGAAGCAGAGAACAGAACTTTGACCCCTGCTAATGATATTGGTGGTGCCTGAGGGTGGGCTTACCCAACTCAGCTCTACCCAGACTCTCCTAGACCAGCCCTCACTAAAGGGGAGAAAAGGACACACTTGGAAGTCCCAGGGCCCCACCCACCACCTGAGGCACTAGAGTTCTCTCTTCAGGAACAAGAGCTGATAACAGGACACAAAAACAACAGCGTAGCCTGTTCCTCCAAGCAAGCGCCACCTACTGACAGGGAGAGCATCCTGCACACCCTTTTCACGACACCTACTGATTCATTATACAGGGAGTGGTCGAATCTCACCCACAGACACCACCTACCGGCTCAGAAACTAAACAAGGCGTGTGAATATCCAAACAAAAACCTAAAGAAAAGAAACAACAACTGATCGACATGGGAAGAAATCAGCGAAGGAGCTCAGGAAATATGAAGAACCAATCGGAAAACACACCCCCAAAGAGGAGCCCCAGCCCCCTAGAAACGGACACCAACCAAAATCAGGCAACCAAAATGACAGAAGAGGAATTTCATATGTGGATCATAAGAACACTCACTGACCTGCAAGAACAACTCAATAACCAGCACAAAGAAACCACAAAAAGCCTCCAGGATCTAGAAAAAAAGTTCACTAAAGAA
>VSMD01019543.1:0-91950 GCA_008750895.1 Mirza zaza | reverse complement strand
TGTTGCCTGGCCACGTACCCCACCAACTTCCTCACCCGTGTCTTCCACGGAGCCCCAGAACCTTCTCCTGTGTTGTTAACAAGGCCTCATATGTCTTTACTCTTTCACCTCAGTAGGTCTGTTGCATCCTCGTGCTGATTAACAGCTTATTTCCTGTACATGATACCTCTTCTTTGAAATACTCTCATGTACAGGCCTCTGGGTCTTCCAATCCAGATAGGATGCAGTTTCAGTCCTTTACACATCTTCCACTGATATCTCCAATTTATTGACTTATCGCCTGTGCTTTAACCATTTTTGAAATTTATGATTTTGAAGTGCAAACATCTGGTCACATCTCCCAGTCCTTATCGTCTTTCAGACATCCCTCCATATTCTAAAGTTAATGGTTGTATTTCTGAATCAAATTTTTTTTTCTCCTCATCCATTTTCTTACATGGCATCAATGTTGATGACCCATTAAATGGCCTTCAGAGCGACTTCACTTCTTTATGTCTGGTGACCTTTCTTCTCATTTCACCTCAGATACTCCCACGTGCATGATAGTATTGTAAACTCGTAATTACCTGGAAATGCTCTCTTCCAAGATCTCAAAATCCAAATATTTGTATCAAGGAAATGTCCAAACAGTGACTGAGTGCTATGGCGGGGCATTGGAGGTTGGATATACCGTGGTGCAGTTTTCACAGATGAGGCTGTTTAGCTTCAGGTTTGTGTATTCTTCAAAATTCAGCAAGAATTTACCTAACACTTACTTAGCATAGGACTGGATTATAATGACACAACCTAAATATATTAAATAAAATTGTAAGAAAAGTAATTTATGTTGAGAAGTATAGAACCAAAAGGCTTAAAATGCTTTTGTCTATTTGTCAGTGCACGTTTTCTTCTGTACAACTCAAATAAATTCCTGAAAGTATGCTTTGGTAAATACTGGAGGAATCATAAGAAAGAAATAAGCAATAATGAATACCAGGAAGTAATTAGGGTAGCTTAGAATACACACCTCCTTCCATGTTCTATGGTCACACTAATATTCACATTAGATGACATTGAAAAATCACCAGCACATTGTCATTCTTTGACTCTATTTTCTCTGTGAATGTATGTCAGTCCTTTAACAGAAAACTAGAGATAGAGATCAAACGAATACATTAGGAAACATCCAGAGAGCATTGGAGTAGAAGTAGGAGTGCTCACTATGCCATTTCTTAGTAGCGTTGGCAAGTTACTTAACCTATCCAAGCCCCTAAACTTCTCAACGGTAAAGAGACAATGCCATCTTCCTTTTATTGGTTACATGTAATGAGATAATATATTTGAAAAATCCTCTGTAATTTCCAAAGCTCTATAAGATGGATATATACATATCTGGTTTAACACATTCCAAGCCAGAGAACATACTGAGATTTCTTGGTCAGACAGCACTATAATGTCACAAAGAATATATTTACACACTCCTAAGGTGGGCTTCTTATATAAATCAATAACCATAACCATTCTGTATTAAAGCTTATTAAATTGTATTTACAAAGGCAACAGATTCTGGACTTTTTCTCTAACTCATGGAGTGTAACCTATTTGAGATCTGCATACTGACCACGTTCCAGCCTTCCACATCATCCATTAGTTGCCTCAGCTGGCTAATCTTTGCCACCTTCCACACATGAATCTCTTGACTTCTTCCCTTTATTTAATTTGACTTCCTTCTCAAATTGCCACCCCGCTTCCACATCAGCTGTCACTATTTCCTCAGCTCACATGCAGTTCCTTCCACTGTCAATAGTCAATGTTGCCACTTCTAAAGCCTCTAAAACTTCTCTCTGCAAAAATAGGAATGACTTCCTAATTGTCTCTCTCAACACTCTCTTTCCAGTTCTCAGGCTATAAGATATTGCTGCAGGATCTGATACTTTTTAAAACTTCTCCTCCCTTGGCATTCACAATAATGAGTAAAACTGAGCTGACATTCAGATAGAAAAATGAAAGAAACTAAGATCTTTTGAAATTGTCTTAAAATGTTAGTGAAACCTTTCAAATAATTGCCAAATTCTAAGTCCATTTTTCTTATCAAATTTGAAACTAGAAATGCAAGTCTACTCCATAATTCCTGTCACAATCCTCAACATCTTCCAAGGTCCTGCTCAAATGTCAGTTTTATCTGCAGCGTTTTTTCCTGCCTTTATTATCACTTCCTCCTCTATAACCCCAAATTTCTACTTTTATTACAACATGCATCATACCCAGAATTGTAGTATTTTAACTGTATGCAGATCTGCCTTCACAGGCTTATACAGAGACCGTGCAAACACAAGTCTTTCCACACTGTAGACAATAGTAGATTTTTGAAGAAAGAACTAATGCCGGAGCATATTAACCCATTTTATATTATTCTTTTGAAACATTCTGTTATGCAAAAAAATACTCAAGTCTTCATAAGAAAATGAAGATATGAATCTTGAGACAGTTCAATGGTCTTACAAACGTTAAGCAACTCAACTTTGGATATTTGATAAATACCAGGTTTATGAAGTTTGGAAATAAGAATTTTAATGTGGCCATTTTAATGAAACAATGCAAGTGCTTCTAACATTTTCATTATTTCATAACTGAACTGAAGTAAATAATTATTTTAGTAAGTGTGAGAAATAATTCTTTTCTGAAAAGTGGATTAGTTTACTGGCTTTCAGTCATAAAATCTTTTACACAGTCTGATTGCAGCATGCACATTGATTGGCTTATGATGCCAACTCTGTGAACAAGAGAGAGTTTCTGGACTACACATCAAGTTTAAGAACTCAGATTATAATCTAGTAAATTAGCCGGGCATGGTGGTGCATGCCTGTAGTCCCAGCTCCTCAGGAGGCTGAGGCAGTAGAATCGCTAGAGCCCAGGAGTTGGAGGTTGCTGTGAGCTAGGCTGACGCCACGGCACTCACTCTAGCCCAGGCAACAGAGGGAGACTCTGTCTCAAAAAAAAGGATTATAATCTAGTGCCAAAAGACAGACATAGCAAATGACTGTCACATTTAATTCAGACTTCAGGAATTTGGTCTACTGAGTTCATTTTATACATAAGTGCTTTCATTGAAAGTCAAGGTGGATTTCTTCCATGCCAGAAATCATTATCATCCAGATTTTAGTTTGTGTCAAGAGGAAGATACAGTGGCAGATACTACAGAATATTAGTTAAATTCTTATTTCTAAAAGAAACATGGATGAGGGGAGAAGATGTTTATCAAAAAATACAAAATTTCAAAATTTCAGTTAGATATGAGGAATAAGTTCAAGAGATCTATTAGATAACATGGTGACTACACATATTAATAACAATGTATTGTATTCATCAACACACTAAATTAGTGTCTGTGCAAGCTACTTATAGTACGTGTACAAACTGACTTATAATAACATTTAACAGACCAAGAAACACAACAATTTGTCTCTGCAGCATTTAATAAACCACATGTGTCCACAATGTCTGAGAAAAACAGAAAACACTCTGATATAAGTTGTACTCTTTTTATAAGTACACAAAAATAAATATGTAAAAGTAAATGTGCCTTCTATTTCTATTCATGGGAGTGAAGTGTACTAACAAAATGATACCTTGCTTGTACTGAGGTTCCATTAAGAGAAAAGTATTTTGGCTTTTGTGTTCTGAAATAGACCTGTTGATAAAGCAAAATTATGCTTGAAGATTAATTAACAATAAGCTAGCATTATAAAGTATATGTTACATTATAGTAAATTTTCATTTCATTAGAAATAAGTTTCAAAGGTTTTTATTTTAAAGTTTTCTGAGTAAGTTTGTGCTATTTCATTTAACTTCAAAAGTATTCATCACCAAGTTATTTAAGGATCGCACTTAATAATTGCCCACTAAGAGAATCCTATTTAACAGAGGTAGTATGACATGGGCAGTTAAAAGCAAATACTTTGATATTAGGCAAACCTGAGTTTGAACCCTAGTTCTGCCGCTTACTAAGTGGCCTTAGGAAAATTCCTCAGTCTCCCTAAGGCAGGGGTCCTCAGACTTTTTAAACAGGGGGCCAGTTCACTGTCCCTCAGACCATTGGAGAGTGCACTGTGGGCCCCTGACTAGTCGGCTGCTAAGCAGGACAGGCAGCTGTGGCAAAACACCCTGGCAGGATAAATGTGCTAGGCGGCCCACAAGTGGCTGTAGTTTGAAGACGCCTGCCCTAAGGCTTAATTCCTCACCTGCAAATTGGTGATCCTAACAATTCCTTTTTTCAGTGGTTGTTATGAAAATCACATGAGAAAGTAGGTGAAGTGCTAAGTAGACTGCCTCTCCTGTATTAGCTAGAACTCTTATCACCTGGTCAACATCTGTTACTATTACCATTGTCATTTGTTATTATGGCAACACTGATGAAGAAATATCATTCTTACAAAAAGTATTTGGAAAACTTACTTGAAAGAAATTGTGAATAAAATTATCATTTTTTACAATGTAGGTTCAGGTGAAGGAAGAAGCAATTAAAGCATTTGAAATGAATCCAGTAGATTTGGTGAAATAAAAACAATTTAACGGCTAAGACAATTAGACCACATCAAAATTGTTAACCTTTAATGTATTATAGTTTTTGAGTTAAGATATGTACTGTCTTTAAGGAGGAAGAAGTATTCATTGTCTTAAAGTTTCTTTTTTTTTTATTTTAGCGTATTATGGGGGTACAAGTGTTAAGGTTAGATATATTGCCCATGTCCCCCTCCCCCCTCAAGTATGTCTTAAAGTTTCTTAAGGTGTGAAATTGGAGGAGGCATACAGGTGCATTCATTATGCAAGAACCATGTTGGACGTAGATTCCTCATAATAGTCCAATAAACATTACTATCTATATTTTGCAAACAAAAATATGAAGTTCAAATTGTCCAAAAGCCACATAGCTGGTCAGTTGAAGAAGCCAGAACTAAAAGCCAGGTTTTAGTAAACCAGAAGCCCTTCATAGTGTTGTCTTTAGTTGTGTGAGACTATAAATCTGAAGGTGGAAACTTTGGGAGTGAAAGGGATAGTCCTGGAATATGAAAAGTTGAAGAGCTAAAGAACGCTTTTGTAATTCATTCAATTTTTTCCTTAAAAGTGGTTATAATTTATGATATTAAGTTCAAGACATTGCATGATATTCAAACTTCCTTTATTTTGATATTATAAAAGCTTGTGAATTGGAACTCCAAAATTATTAATATACTCTAGATATGCATTCTAAAGTGTGATGTATTTGCTCTGAACCTAGACTTTTAATCAACTGAAATTCAATAACTTTCAAGATATACATCCTTATTCAACTGGATTGAATGTGTCAGGCAGAAATATATAACACAGTGGAGGTGGGAGACTTTTTAGCAGCAAGATTTTAAAAAATCAACAGAATCAAGCATACTATTTTTTTAATTACTCAAAGATAGTTTAAAGTCTGTGTTCTTATAATTGCCTCTTGTTTCACTTTACATTTGGATAACTTTCAATTCTCTAAGTGTATTGACATTAGGAATGACTTTAATATAGAGCAGGTTTTTCCTGGATTTTCCTGGATAGGTGAGTGGACATATTTCCACATATAAACCATTTGATACATAGTTTCATTGCTATGTATAAATAAAATCTATCCTAACCCTGGATCTTTTAATATTCTTTCATTAATAGTCTCTTGAGCAGCTTCAATCTCACTGTGAAGAATTCACTCTTGAACATTTCAATTGACTCAATTAACTGACACTTTTAAAATCACCTTAGAGAACTTCTGCATAAGAAAGATAGGTATTGTGACGTGTGACTGGCGCAGCTGGAGTTGCGAAGAGTAGCTAACTCATTCCACACGTCATCTTTTATTTTCCAGGACGTGTTAACAATGTCTTTCCGAAGGTTCGATGGTAGTTATAAAATGAACCAAATCCGGAAGGAAAATATTTTTGAAGCAGTTTCTCTCTTTTTTCTCATCCAGGCTCGGTGCCCTTAAGGCAACTTTATCTGAGGGTTCAGCACATGATCTAAGGACATGAAGTAGTCTCGCCGCAGCTTAAGCAAATGAGGCATTAAGGCTGTTTTGTATTCCTGTGGTCTACCAGTGCTCATACTGGCAGTGCAGTGGCGCCGGCTGCTTGAGACGGGGCAGGGAGGGTGGTTTGGAAGGGGATCGCAAGGGTGTGCGCGAGTGTGCCATAATGAGCCTGTTTTATCTTTGAATGATTCCATATGCTATGTAAAGCCACCAGTTCTTTGTTTTGCTTATTTTTTCCTTCTCCTTTTAATGCTATAAGATAAATTGATCCTGGATTGCTGCTCCGAATGCTGACACCACTGAATATGAAGGTGTCATTGTAAAATGAACCATAGCAAATTCTTAATAAGCAAGCTTCGCAGGGAGTTATAGTTTTTGACATTTAGATATAGACTTATCCCCAGTGAAGAAGCTTTATGCAATCCATGCATGCTAAGAGGAATAAAAAATAAAAAGTAATTTGATTAGTATTAAGTACATTTTATTCCTTCCTATATTGAGCAATTATAGCACATGACTTTCCCACTTCCATCTTTCATGAAAATTGGAAGAGGAACGATTTAAGATCAAGAACTTTACTTCTAAAAGAATATGAATAGCCTTAGAGGGAAAGCTTCTAGTGCTATCTGGAGGAAATTTAAGATTTTATGAAAACTTCTTCAAAATCAGGTGTGTCTCACAAAAACAATTCGGTAAACTCTATAGAACACAAACTATAAAAGCCATAAATAAAATGCACCAAACTGATCATTTCAGACTGATTTCTTTTATCAAAATTAGTATATTCTAAGGAACCCACTTTCTAGATTAGTGTGAGTAAATGCTTAAAAAACAATTTTATACTTGATAACTTGGTTTAAAAAAAGAATATGGAAATTAGATCCATGATGACTATTACAGTTTATATTATCTTGAACACAGAAAAGATTTACTATTTTGTTAAATTTGAGATTATTAACTTTTTACAAGTCCTGAATCAAAACTCCTCATGGGTTTCATTTTAAACATGTTTAAAGATTCTACAATTTAAGACAGGTTATTAATTTATATTCTAGAAAAGCAATCTGCATATTTAGAAGTTGTATAAACAATCTGAATTAAGTTTGGTCTCATATTCTAACTGTGAGCAATTTCTAAAAGGCATTCGTTAATTAACTTTATTATAGTATTCCCAGAGAATAGTTATCCGATGCCACATTGGTTTATTAATACTTGACTAGACATTATTAAACTGATTCTCATTTATCCAAATGATAACTAATAATCCAAACATTTCAAAAAGTTTCAACTCTAGATATACCATTCTCAATGTAATTGAACCTGTCATATATATATATTGATGTCTTGTAAATAGATTCCATGAGCCAAGGATTTAAATGAATCCTGGATTCAGCCCTTCTGTGAGACAAATAATTTTTTTGCATATTGATTGTCAATTTGGATATTTGTCATTTGGTTGCAAATTGGTATTGTATTCACAGTTCTGCAGTTTGTCTTTTCCTCTCAACATTATCTTTTGAAATTTATCCATGTTGATATACAGGTAGTTCTAATTCATTCACTTTAACTTCTGTGCAGTATTCCATGTAGTGATGCATTAACATGTGCTTATTATTTTATTGATATTATTTTATGTATTGCTTTAAACTTTTTGTTATTACCATAATGCTGAAACGAAGAGTATTGTACATATCTCTTTTGACAAGTGTGTATAACAGAGAATATACTTGAATTGAAAACACTGAATTTATGGCAAGCACATCATCAACATTATTGGCAAATAGTTTCCCAAAGTGTTTGTATCAATAGATACTGCCTCAGCAATTTATGGTAGCTTCCATTGTCCATTCATCTGTTCATTCAATAAACATGTATTGTGTACTCATGCGACAGACACTGTTCTAGAAGTGGGAAGATAGCAGTAAACCAAGCGTATAAAACTGTCCACCTAAATGAAACTTGCATTCTAATGTGGGTGGAAAGAAAATAAATAAATACATGATATCTCAGATGGGAGAAGTGCTATATATAAAACTAAAGCAAGGAAGAGGGATAGAGAGTGTTAGGATGGGAGATGTTATTTTAAATATAGAGATCAAGGAAAACTGCTCTAGGAATGTGATATTTAAGCAAAGAACTGAGGCAATGAGGGGAAAAACCATGCATTCTCATTCATACTTTGCATTATCATACTTTTTAATTTATGTTAAATAAATGCAAGTAAAAATGTATTTCATTGGGATTTTTAATTTTTTCTGTTTTTTTTTTTTTACTTTTCAATGTTTTTATCTGACCTTGAGCATATTTTCACATTAGTTTTCCATTGGGTTTTCTCTATTGTGAATTACTTGCCAATGTCTCAACCTGTTTTTCTGCTGGGTTACTTTCCTGTATCTTAGTGATTAAGAGAGTTCATTTTATCCTTTGAGATATTATTTCCTTTGTTGTTTTCATGTGTTGCAAATATCTTCCACCATTTGTGGCTTAACTTTTCACATTTTCCTAATATCTTTTCATGCACAGAAGTTCTAATTTTACTGTCATTTCTTTTATTGAATTTATCAATCTTTTCATTAATGGCTTGTACTTATGTTTTAAGAAATACTTCCCTATCCTAAATATGCTCTTCTTCTAAATATTTTTATTTTTGTTTGTATTCCACATTTGATTTTTAGTCTACTTGGAATCTATTTTTTAGTATGATGTGAAGTAGTCCAATGTAAAGATTTTCTTCCAGGCCAGGCTCAGTGTCTCCTAGCACTCTGGGTGGTCGAGGCAGGAAGATTGCTTGAACTCAGGAGTCAGAGACCAGCCTAAGCAAAAGTGAGACCTCGACCCTACTAAAAATTGAAATATTAGCTGGACATGGTGGTGTGTGCCTTTAGTCACAGCTACTCAGGAGGGTGAGGCAGGAGGATCACTTAAGCTCAGGAGTTTGAGGTTGCTGTGAGCTGGGCTAATGCCTCAGCACTCTAGCCTGAGCAAAGCTAAGAAATAAACCCAAGAAGTCTGGCTCCAGAGGCCCTGCTTTTTAACCACTCACAACACTGCCTTTATCTAGAGCAGTATATAAAGTAGGCACTAATAAATTTAGAATTTATCTTTATTTAGTTCTTACCTATCATACCCAGAGTGCCTATATAGTCCTAATTCCAAATATCCCTTACCATCCTGGCATCAAGAGTGCCTATCCTGTCCAGGTGCCGCTGCTCACGCCTGTAATCCTAGCACTCTGGGAGGCCGAGGCGGGCAGATCACTCAAGGTCAGGAGTTTGAAACCAGCCTGAGCAAGAGTGAGACCCCGTCTCTACTAAAAATAGAAAGAAATTAATTGACCAACTAAAAATATATAGAAAAAATTATCCAGGCACGGTGGTGCGTACCTGTAGTCCCAGCTACTCAGGAGGCTGAGGCAGGAGGATTACTTGAGCCTAGGATTTTAAGGTTGCTGTGAGCTAGGCTGACGCCATGGCACTCTAGCCCGGGCAAGAGAGACTCTGTCTAAAAAAAAAAAATTGAATCATTATAGGCCCAATACACAGTTGGGGTCAGAGTTCAGAACTATTTCTGTATGTCAGCAGTGCCTGTTCTCTAATCTGTGAACAAATTACTCAATATATTCCAGACACATAATTATTTCAACACTACTGTCAACAGAATGTATTATGTACTTAACTTCTAAAACAGACAATAATTATAATAGCAGGGCCCACTTCACACTGGTTATACTCCATTTAGCTTTTAAATGTTGTCTGTTTAAAATGGACAATCATTACTTACAATATATATATAAGCATATCAATGTTATATATAAAGATATGTGATATGTACATTTATATATGTAAATATATATGTAATACATATGTATTATGCCTTTTGGAATCTGACTTTACTCATATGTGATACCTAGAGTAGTCAAATTCATAAAGACAGAAAGTGGAGTGGGGGTTGCCATGGGCTGAGGGGAAGAAGGAACGAGGGGTTATTGTTTAATGGGTAGAGAGTCAGTTTGGGGAAAAAGTTCTGGAAATGAATGGTGGTAGTAGTTGTACAACAGTGTGAGTGTCTTAATGCCACTGGACTGTACACTTAAAAATGATTAAAATGGTAGGTTTTATGTTATGTGTATTTTACCACAATAAAAAATAGCTGGTCAAAATCAAGTACATATTTAAATATTAACAAGTTAGTTTGCCACTCCTTCACTAGTACTGGTTTTTCTGCCATGCCTTATATCTACTCTATTTTTATTCAATTTCAGTATGAATTTATATATTATTGCTCAGATCTCAGGAATTTATATATGCACAACAAAACTTGATAGACGTATGCAACAAAATGATCGCTGGATCAATGCAAATTTTTTTCTTTAGATCCTGACTAATAAAATATAGTCAGGGTCAAATTAGAACCTAAATTCTTTTTACCTAGTATACAGTGAAAACTATTCAGTTTCAACTAGATAAAGGAGCCTTTACAAAGTGCTTTATCAGCTTCAATAATTAAAAGATTTCCTGCTATCTATTCAGGGAGTCTTCTTTGTAACTCTGCTTCGCAGCCTTCTTTCTATCTCTTCCTTTGAAAAGTTTAATTAAAGTGGGAAGCTTTTTCCCCTATTCATTCCGTTTTTACCATATTGGAAATAGATACTAAAATAACTAATTAAAGACAATAGTGGCTCTTTTTTCATTCTTGTCCTAGTGGGGCTTTATGGGGGAGGGGAGTAGGAGGAGATGTATTTTCCCAGTCTTGGTTTCTGAAGTTGATTTATTATTGTCACTTTTTCAGTATTAAATACCTTTTCGGTTAGTATGTAATATGGATAACTTCCTCCCTGATGCCTGTATTGATGCTGTAATAGGTTTTTTAAGATAATTGACTAGTGAAGAATTGAAAGTGAACACTTCAGAGCCTATAGATGCCCTTTGTGAGCTTTGTGTAAACACTGTTAGGCTACATCTTTTAAAAATATACTTGCTGTAGGATTCAAAAAAATTTGAATGAAAGTCTCCCATTTTCCTACCTCCCAGACACAGTTGTTTTCATTTTTTGTGTTCATTTGCATTTATATTCATAAACATACATTTAAGATCATAATAATTATATATTGTATATAGTTTGCAAATTTTATGCTTCTTATTCCAGTTATAACCTCTAGCCAGTAAGTTTTTCTAAAAAGGTGATACATCTTTTATAGAATCAAGTGCTAAGATAAAGAATCCTGAAGAGTTGTTTTTGTTTTTAATAAACATGTCAAATATTTTATTTACATTACTGATTAATGAGGAAACTGGTAAAATATTGTGGGGAAGAGTATTTGTGGCAGGCCCGTGAGGAGATCAGCTGCTTCTCCCCACAGAGCCCAGTCCCTAAGACAGGGGTCACTACAGAGGGTAAGGAAATTGATAGGCAACAGAGAGAAATAAAAGAATACACAGAGACTAAGGTATAGTTTATAGTTATATATATATATAAATCAGATATAACACAGCGGGGGGCACCTAGGAGACTGGCATATCTCCATAAATGCCAGCAATATGGTTAGATTCATACAGGTTTTTATAATCACAGACATCAATTACCAGTTGTCAGGGTAACATATTTGCATATCAGAGAATGCAGTTGCCAGGGGATACAGGTAGTGGGTTAGGGTCAAAAGTCCTCTCAAGGGGCTTCTAATCTATCTAGGTGAACAAACAGGTACAAAGTTTTAGGGGCTAACTTCTAACTTCTAAGAGGTAGTTGTCAATTAACAAAGGTAAAACAAAAGAGGTATAGTGTCTCTATATTTCTTTGATTAGTTATGGTGGACTTAAAGGTAGACAGACAGGAGAGAGCAGGAAGCCCATCTCTAAAAAACAGTTTGTTTATAACCACTGGGGCACATCTCTGGCCAAAGTGCACTCATTGTCTCCAGCTCCCATCCTGTGGGCCATATTTGCCTTGTCTTGTCTTTCAAGACACAGGGAAGCTCACAGATTTTGAGATACCGGGAAGCCTTCCTAGAAAACATCCCTACCAGAGATTTGAGAGCTCTCCCATGATAGCAGCCTCTAATAAGTGAACCATTGAGTCCACACTTCATTCCTTCAGGGCAAAACCCTGCAAACTCTTGTTTCTGTCTTTAATATAGTAATATTGTGTTATACAATAAAATAATGATCTTATGAGCTACATTTCATTAATTCCTCAATCATATTTTCCCAACAAAATATTTTTTTAATTTCAAAATATTAAGAGGGTTCAAGTGTTTTTGTTACATGGATGAGTAGAATAATGCTGAAGTCAGGGTTTTTAGTGTGCCCATCATGAGAAGAATGTATATTGTACCCTGTAACTAAGTTTTTATCCCTCACCTGTCAATCACTCTCCCCCGATCTTAGTTTCCCATGTCTATTACACCATATATGACCAAGTGTACCCATCGTTTAGCTCCCACTTATTAAGCTCCCTCTTAGCCCAACACTACTCTCAACAGAATATATTACATACTTAACTTCTAAAAAAGGCAATAATTATAATAGTGGGGCCCTCTTCACACTGGTCATAATCCATTTAGCTTTTAAATATTATCTGTTTAAAATTGATAACATGTGGTATTTGTTTGTCCATTCCTGAGATACTTCACTTAGGATAATATTCTCTGGTTCCATCCAAGTGGCTGCAAAAGACATTATTTCTTATTCCTTTTTATGGCTGAGTAGTACTCCATGATACATGTATACACCACATTTTCTTCATTCACTCGTCAACTGATGGGCACTTAGGTTGATTCCATATCTTTGCAATCGTGAATTGTGCTGCAATAAACATTTGGGTGCAAGTGTCTTTTTGATAAAATTATTTCTTTTTCTTTGGGTAGATACCCAGTAGTGGGATTGCTGGATCAATGGTAGATCTATTTTTAGTTCGTGAGGAGTCTCCATATTGTTTTCCATAAAGGTTGTACTAATTTACAGTCCCACCAACAGTGTAAAAGCATTCCTTTTTCAGCACATTCATGCCATTGTCTATCGATATTTGATTTTCTAGCAATGACCATTCTGATAGGTGTAAGATGGTATCTCTTTGTAATTTTAATTTGCATTTCCTTAATGATTAGTGATTTGCACATTTTTCCATATATCTGTTGGCCATTTGTCTTCTTTTGAAAAAACTCTGTTCATGTCTTTTGCCTACTTTTTGACAGTGTTATTTTTTTTCTTGCTGATTTGTTTGATTTCCTTGTAGGTTCTAGATGTATATATTAGATATGTATTATAGTTTACAAATATTTTTTCACATTCTGTAGGTTGTCTATTCACTCTATTGATTATTTTCTTGGCTGTGCAGAAACTTTTTGATTTAATTAAGTCCCATTTATTTATATTCATCGTTGCTGTATTTGCCATTGGTGTTTTAGTCTTAAATTCTTTGCCTAGGCCAATGTCTAGAAGAGTTTTTCCTATGTTTTCTTCTCTAATTTTTATGGTTTCAGGTCTTATACTTGAGTCTTTAATCCATCTGAAGTTAATTCTTTTATATGATAAGATATAGGGATCCTGTTTCATTCTTCTGCATGTGGCTATCCAGTTTTCCAAGCACCCTTTATTGAATAGGGCTTCCTATCCCCAGTGTGTTTTTATCTGCTTTGTCAAAAATCAGTTGGTCATAGCTATATGATTTTATTTCTAGGTTCTCTATTCTGTTCCATTGGTCTATGTCTGTACCTATATACCAATATCATGCTGTTATGGTTCCTATAGCCTTGTAGTACAATTTTTTTGTTTGTTTTAGAGATAGAATCTCACTCTGTCACCCAGGCTGGAGTACAGTGGCATGATCATAGCTCACTGCAGCCTTGAACTCCTGAGCTCAAGCATTCCTCTGCCTCAGCCTCCCAAGTAGCTGGGACTACAGGTATGTGCCACCATGCCCAACTAATTATTTAATGTTTTTTTAGAGACAGTGATCTTGCTTTGTTGCCTAGGTTGGTCTCAAACCCCTGGCCTGAAGTGATCCTCCTGCCTCAGCCTCCCAAAGTGCTGGGATTACAGGTGTGAGCCACCAAAGCAGCCCTAAAAACTTCTCTCATTGTTAGAATGGAGGCAGTTGAAAGGTTAGAACAATTCAGCCATCATTCAATGAGAACATTCTGTCCCTTGCTACTTGCCATCTTGAGGGAGTTATAATTATAGAGTAAGAGACAGATATTTATGCAAGTGATTGTAATTTAGGAAAGAATGTAATGCTGGTAAAATACAGGACAAAGTATTTTAGAAGTACAGTGCTTTGTAGCTGACCCATGAAAGACTTATGTAAGATTTCAAAATAAGGTTCATATGGGTGTGTGCTTATGTGTGTGCACCTGTATGTATTTCAAGGAGAAACGCATTATAGATAAAGATATGGGGACAAAAATGACACTTTCAATCATGCTTGAATGTAGAAAAGGAAGAAAGATATTCTAGAATCCTATCAGAAGATCTACATCAGTTGAATGAGTGTTCAGTCATACCTCTGAAAATAGCCATTCTAAATAAAATAGCAACTGTTGAACAGTATTCCAGGCTTAGGCAACGTCCCAGTGATTTTAATGGTCAGAAATCTTAAGTTGATGCATTTTATGATAAGAAAAGCCAAGGATACCTTCCTTTAATTGCATTCTAAGTTCCATGAGGGCAGGGACCTTTTCTTTTTTGTTTGTTTATTCATCCAAAGCACTTACAACAGTGCTTTTTGCACAATAGGTACTCAATAAATACTTACTGAACAAATTTTGAATAAAATTCTTGGCACATTTTTTAGTTTCAATCCATGCTTCATGGCCAGTCAACAAAAACCAAGACAACCGGTCAGAGGCACAGACTGAATTCCTAAAAAATAACTTCACAGGAGTCAGTGCACAAGACAGAACACAAACCTGGAAATCAAGGCATGTGAGTTCTGCTGCTAATACCTAGCTGTAAAATGTTGGTCACCTCACTGAATCTTTCTAACATCTTCCTCCAATTAACATCCTTTCTTTTCTCAAAGTCTGTGAATCTGTTCTCAGCACTATTTATAACTCTTAAAAACTCCAAGAAGAATACCCAATCTTTTTGTGCATCAAACTGTACTTGTGATAAAGATAAATCATAGTTGATGGTGGAAGATTAAATGAGGAAATATAAAAATTCTTTGAAAGTCTTTAGATGATAATATTAATATAAGACTAAAGAAAAATGTGACAGTTCCATTCGGTTATATACTATTTTTTCTTTCCCATAGGGTTTTCACTTTGATAATATACTACAAATATTTCAGATTAACAAAAGCTCTGGCGTCAACCTAGCTCACAGCAACCTCAAACTCCTGGGCTCAAGCGATCCTGCTGCCTCAGCCTCCTGAGTAGCTGGGACCTACAGGCATGCGCCACCATGCCCGGCTAATTTTTTCTATATATTTTTAGTTGGCCAATTAATTTCTTTCTATTTTTGGTAGAGATGGGGGTCTTGCTCTTGCTCAGTCTGGTTTCTAACTCCTGACCTTGAGCGACTGCCGCCTTAGCTTCCCAGAGTGCTAGGACTATAAGCGTGAGCTACCTCGCCCGGCCAACATAAGCTCTTAAAAGAGAAAAACCAATCAAGGTTTATTTTCCTCCCGATAGATCTGCCTAAATTCTATTTATATTGGGTTGAACCTACTCAACCTAATCTTAAATGTTTGACAAGATAAACAGAAGAATTTTATGCAAACGTACATGGATTAGTCAACTGCAAGGTTGTGACAAGTTATTTTTTTTCTAATCTTAGGTTAAAATAAAACCAGAAGACAAGGACAGAATTTATTAATATTTCAGTCCAAGGGACTTTTTTTCTTTAATGTGAAAGACAGTTGAATTCTGCAAAGCCTCATCTTTGTATAGGTAAAGCAAATATTTTTTTTCTGGCCCATATCACAGCTGTTATGGTCTTTTGGATTTTCATTCTCCATTCACAGTAGGGCCACTTCCACTCACAAGGCAGGGTTACACATTTTCAGACAGCAAAAAAGCGATAAGGCATCCATCAGATCCAAAGGGAGAGTGAGTTTCTACCATGGAACTGATGGTTTTACTACACATTTAACAGA
This sequence comes from Mirza zaza, assembly GCA_008750895.1. Lineage (NCBI taxonomy): Eukaryota > Metazoa > Chordata > Mammalia > Primates > Cheirogaleidae > Mirza > Mirza zaza. The sequence continues at coordinate 75,836 of VSMD01019543.1, read as the reverse complement.
TGTAAGTAATAATAATGATGATCTCATACTCATGCATCACTATACCTAAAAAAGAACGGTAGTTGCAATATCCTAACCATCTGATTCCATCGGTCTTGGTAAGACTCACAAAAGCCAGGTTACTAAATCAAATAGGCTGTGCAGTAAGGCACGAGCAGTTAGTTCCTGCAGCGAGAAAAACCATCTTGTCCTGGACATGCCCTGTGTGCAGTCTGATTGGCTCCCTGAGGTTTCCCATTCACTCCAAGCTGCTCTTTCCCTCACTCATTCAAAATTGCAGGTTTTCCTTCCTGGTCTCAGCTGCCATCTCTATATGCCTGACTTCCTACCACTCAACTTTATTCTTTGGTGAAGTCTGTTTTATCATAGGATCATTAAAGAACCAGTGTCACAGAAGGAAGTCTACCGTGCTTCAGAATACATTCGATTTTAATGATAGAAAAGAATAAAGTCCAATAGTTGGTTTGGAGAGTTAGAGCCCAGCAAAAATGACTGCAAGAAGAGGACAAAAGAGTACATAAAAAGAACTTTCCATTGCAGGCAGTTCATTCCTCCAGAGAGTAGTAGCTCTGTCTCTCATTGTAAATAATAGGCAGCCTCAATCAACTTTTGGTGCAATAAGGATAGGGAACAATGATTGTATTCAGTCAAGTCTTTAGATTGTCCAAAAACCTTATGTTAATCACCTCCGCTACCAGATTTTTAGACCAAATGTGCTACAGGTCTGTATAATTTGCTAATTTAATTTTACTCCCTTTTATTTTCTCTGTTCATCCCCTGAATAAAATGATAATAATTAGTGAAATACTCAGTAAATACAGCACAAGAGGGAGGGAAATGGTCACAGATACTAACAGGGCATTTTCTATGTGCCAGGCTCTGTACTGAGAATTCAGCATGCATTGGAATTGTTCATCTGTATACTTTACCAACTGGTAGCATTAAACGGTCCCCCTGCCTGCAAATGTAAACTCCAAACACTTTCTTTTAGGATATTGTTAGTCACATAAGAATCAGCAAACATGGCCTTTCTTTATTCCACAAAGTCGACAGGGCAACAAGAGCAAAGTTTAACCACTTCATAATAATCTCTTAAGACACAGAGTTCTGTGTAAACCTAAGTTACCTCAAAATCTCAACAGCTACCAAGATCAATGACACCATTTATGGGTTCATAAGGCTATTCCACTGCTCGTGTTCAGAGGCCATAGCAAGAGCAACATAATTGTCTTTTTTTCCACCCAGTGAATAAATAGTCTGTCTGTAGGATTTATAGGTTGAACACAAGATATAATGTTTGCAACTTAAGATTTGCTAGTAAAGCAAACTTCAAGTCCTTTATTATTTCCCATTTTTAAAAGTTCAGATCATTCTGATTACATTCGATCACTCAATGAAGTCTTACAAGAAACCAAAGACTTTGTTTTCAGTGACAGATGACAGTTAAGCTTTGTTGGGTCTAAAACTTTATAATGTATATTTCAGAGGATCATTCTCAACACATTTACAGGTTGTGGTGATAGTTCTGGACCTAACAAAATGATTCATGTAGCTCTTAAAGTAGCATAGTCAAAAAGGGATAGAATAGAACAAAAACTTTTGTAAGTCAGGTAATGGATGGATCGAAGTGTCAATAAAACTGAGGACATGTTTTCAGCCACTTAACTTCTCTGAATTGGAAGGAATTTGGTTACTGGGCTATCTGGCAGCAATAATTGTACACTAAGAATTTTTATATTTTAGGAGAGTCTAGCTTAACAACTACCAAACATTCAGATACGATAAAGGAGATAGATTTTGGTCCTAGGGTTTGGAGTCAGGAAGCATGGATTTAAATCCCAACTTCACTACTGGTGAGTTGTTGATCTTATTAAGCCTTTTATGTTTTAGTTCCTTTCTCTGTAAAATGAGGATAATAATGGTATCTACCTCCTATGGTTGTTATGAGTGCTAACTAAGATAATGTATATAAAATATTTACAGGCCAGGTACAACGGCTCACGCCTGTAATCCCAGCATTTTGGGAGGCCAAGGCAGGAGGACTGCTTGAGGCCAGGAGTTCAAGACCAAACTGGGCAACATAATGAGACTTTATCTCTACCAAAAAAAATGTTTTAAACTTTGCCGGGCGTGGTGGCATGCACCTATACTCCTAGCTACTCTTGACAAGCTGACAGGGGAGGATCATTTGAGGCCAGGCGTTAGAGGCTGCAGTGAGCTATCATTGCACCACTGCACTCCAGCCTGGGTGACAGAGTGAAATCCTGTCTCTAAAAAAAAAAAGAAAAATATTTACTTAGCATAGTGTCTGTCAAATTATAAGGATGCAATAAAAGTTATTAATAGTTACTGTTATAACTATAATTTTAGCACTCTGCATTTAAAAGACCAATAATTGAATTATTTACTTAATCTCTGAAATTGATCTCCAATTTTTGGTTCAGCTGTTATTTTATTTAATACTCGTGTTATCAGGTTTAAGTGAGAAAATGATGAGTAAACTCTTTTTCTAAATCTATAGTTAAAGAAGCTCAAGAGCAAGTAGAGGAGGAAAGTGTCATTTCCTGGTACTATCCTAAGTACCATATGTATGCTTGTTAGATACTTTACACCCATTATCTCATTTGGCTACACCCCAATGTTATGAGATAGTTATTACTCACAAAGTACAGATGAAGGAACCAAGAAAATCATTCAAGATCATACCACTAGTGAATTATGGACCAGGAACTTTAACCCAAGCGTATCTGAACTCAAAATCTATGCTCTTTCTAATACATATTCTTGACCCTATCACAAATCAACCCATCGGTGTCATTTCGAGCACAGCATTTTCACCATCAAATTCATCATCTTCATAACCTCCAACTCTTGTGCCATCCCCAAAAATATCTCCTAGATTCAATGTATGTTAATGGCTTTATATCCACTCAGCCTCCCACTTCCTCCCCACCTGTACATAAGGAGCAAGTGCTGAGGGTCGTCTGCACGTGGGCAGGTAGATCTGCCTCCCGGGCCCAGCCCCACCATCAGTACCTTAGGTAGTCGTCGCCTCTGCCTCTTAGTTTACCACGTCTCATTCCTTATTGCTGACAGTTGAGTATCTTTACAAACCAGGCAACCATACATATCTTTCTAAAGCACATAAAGCTAAGTAAAAAGAAAAAAAAAAAAAGAATGAGAGAGAACAAGAGAAGAGAGGAGGAGGGAGAGTTGGTGATGGTCTAGGGGAAGAGAGAAATCATCCTTGCAGGATGTTCTAGAGTTTCCAGTGAGAATGGCTGAGACCTAAAGGAGAGGACATTTAGGCAGCAACAGACTTAAAGATCTGCTGAGTAAAATATCAAGATCTATCAGTAGGGGTTCAAGCTGGGGGTTGGAGATACAGCATGGGACACAACTGAAGTTCAGTTAGGGCTTAGAAAAGATTCTATTAATACTTGCATTTCCAGGTATTAATAGCATCACACCACCTCTGTACTCCGACCACGCTGTATTTCCTCTTCAATTCCATTTCTGCTGCCTGAGACACTCTTTCATCCTCCTCTACTTTTTCTTGCTAACTCTAATGATATCACTTCCTCAGAGAATCATTTTCTGAAGCACCAAGCTGAGGTTGGGGCTTCTTTTGTACTTACTCTATAGCACTCTGCTCTCTGATTGATGACACTCAACGCATAGATAATTAAATGGTTCAGCTTCAGCATCTATCTCTAAAATTGCGTATTTGCAAGTTCCAGTACAGCAGAGACTCTGCTTTCTTATTCTCCCTGTATCTCTAGGGCCTAATACAGAGCCTGGCACATAGGAAGTACTCAATAAGTTTATTAAATACATAAGTGATGAATGAGTGAATGAATGAATAAATGAATGAGTTGTCTCTGGAACATCCGAGCAGATACATCTAGTAGGCAGTTGGAATTATGGTTCTGAGCTCAGAAGAGAGATTAAGGCTGTCAATAAAGATTGAGGAGTCATCAGCTTACAAGTAGAGATGGAATTTATAGGAGAGAATAAATCTCTTAGGGAAGGAAAATTGCAGAAGACTGAAGACAGACAAGGGATGTGGATCCCATAGAAGCGATTCAGAAAGCTTGCTCAGAAAATATGAGCGCAGCCTAGATCGTGGTTAGGAGCTGAGATTGTTTTAGTCCAATATGCTGACTTTTAATCCCAGCTTCAGCTTTTACTGTGTATACTCAGTAAGCGTCAGGAGCTCAGCTGAGCTGGAAACAGCTAAGCTGCCGGGTCTCAGGGTAGCCGATTAAAGTGACGTGCCAAAAGCGATAGCAGCAGTCAAGCCTTTCATCACGTACTGCAGGAGTAGAATCAACAGGCCAAACTGGAGAATGGAGAAAGCCGTGACCCCCTTCCGTTCACCAGTGGAAAGTCACCCTGGTCGAGGATGAGGTGGATCACCACAGATATCGGGGTCATCTTACTGCTGAGGAAGGCCCATACAAAAGGCTGGAGGTGGGGGCAGAGGGTTGACTAGAGAACAAGGAAAAAGGGCTAAGAGTGGAGAAGTCCTGAGGACTGAGTCAGAGCAGGGACAACCGTCTTCAGGTTTTCCCCCTTCCCTCCCATAAGCCTCCCCCGCCTCCCCGCCTCCTGCCCCAGCAGGCAAAGCCTTTGTAATTGCAATGGCCGGCCCTGAAAAATCACTCACAGGTGTTTGCCCAGGAGCTGGACGGCTCAGGAAGTTACTGGAACTCTCTAAATCTCAGCGTCCTGATCGAGGCCTGCCTCGTGTCTTGTAAAAACTTTGCTCGACGCTTGACATGCCTGCAGTGCTCCATAAATGAGAACTCCGCAGGAGCAGGTTAGAGGGGAGAGACACCACTGGGGGCTAAGAGAGCAGAGGCCAAGGTCATGGCTGAAAATCATCCGTGGACTTGAGTCATTAGCAACCTCGGGGTGGGGGCAGTTTCAGTGGAGCAAAGACAGTGAAAATCCAAGTGGACCAGGTTATCTCGGCCAACAGGAGGCAGGGAGAGGAGACAGGCAGCGTGCACGGTCTATGGAAGTGAGAACCCGGGTGCGGCTGATGAAGATGCATGAGACTGCAGCTGCCATCTGATCTGTAAGGATTTGTCCCCTGAATGCCCTTAAACCACAATAAAATGATCAATATAGTTTTAAAAGCTAACTGAGCAAATTGTTTTAGAGACGATAGAGACATGGCCATGGCAGGGCAGGGAAGAGAAAAAGCCCCAGGACGAGGGGTGAGGCCTCCTGGGAGGAGCCCTGCGTGGTGACAGCTGCGAGTCACGCAGCAGCGATGACACGGATGTCCCCGCTGAGCCTGCAGTTCAGAGACTCATTCCAGGTGGACGGGCTTCCCCTCAGAGTCCCTCGTTTAGCCTTTAATCTGCCTAAAAGACCGTGCACTTTCCACTGCTCCTAGCCCTCTTCGATGCATCTGCCGGCTTTTATCCCCGGAAAGCCTGAGCCCATCCGTGCTCCCCCTGGTGCTCGCCGTCTCTGTAGACGAAGTTGCCTCTGCTCGGCAGACTGAGAACATCACAGAGGGTGTTTGCACAGAGCCCAGCCAGGGGACGATCAGTTCTCCTGACCTCCCCGGAGATAAACTCTACATAATTTATTGCATGCTAATCTTTTTGAGACTAGGAACCAACTGTGGTTTATCTCTAAACACTGAACCATCAAGAGAAATCAGCTGTTATTCTAAAGAGGCAAAAAACAAAAACAAAAAACAATATCAAATTCCCATTGTAGTCCTCAGACCAAAGGAGAAAGCTAACGTGTGTATCATAGATTTTCCGAGGGAGATGTGAATTCGTAGCATAGTGAGGCCCATGTAATAGAATTTATTATACTTTTTATGTGAGAATAATATTTCCAGAGCTTTCAGGTTCACTTAATACAAAGGCTTTTCCTTGCACTAAAATACCAAGAAAGACATATGAAGCTCATTAACCCTTAAAGTTGCAGCTTAAATCACTCGGGTTTTTGCATGAGAAAGAACACACTAGAAAGCAGCACAACTGCTGCAAACTGTTCCATAAAATAATTTCATCATGTACAACCCAGTAGCTTTATGCCCGCTGCCATTTCTTTCCCGTTTCTTTAGGAGACTATCATTTTCTGGCCTCTCTGCTGTTTACAGGAATACATTTTATTTCAAAAGCCAGATTTTTCTTGGCACCGAACTCATCCATGACTTTATTGTCGATTTTTTTTTTTAATGTTATAACTCAACTCTTAGTATAGCTACAGTAGCTAAGACTCTTTTATGTTGTGGTTCTTATTTTTTTCCCCCATCGAGCCTTCTGACCACTGCTGTCAAAATCTGATAATAAATGAAGATTTCTCCCACAGTGGACCTCTCATAACCATGGCAACTCCATCAGTAGCTAATGGCCACGTTACAAAAATGCTTTTGAAAAGGACAGCCTCTCACTACTGTAGCACGAATGTCCTTTCCTTACCTTCTCTCCAGCATGCTGCTAAGAAAAACAACACATCCGAAGCAACTAACATTGCCTTTGTGGTGCACATGTGGGGTCACTTAAAAATATTTTTTTAAATGAAGATAAACTACAAATAATAATTTTAAAAAAGGTTATTTGAAAGCATAGCACTAAAGTGGGGATGATGGGAATGATACTGGTGGCCTAGCAGAATTAACGTATTTTTACCATTTTTACAACTGAAACCAATGCAGTTGTTGCATCTCAAGAATTGGAGAGTTTTTATTGCTGTTACTTCACCCTGCCTTCCAACCAGGGAGGTTTTCTAGAATGCTTGCTTTAGGTTTCATAGCTGCTGTCTCTCTGAACAATTGGTCATGTTTGGGAAATGCAGCTACGTGCACACACTGCTCTGTCTTCATTTCTGCAAGATTGACACCGTCACACACTTTTACATGTCCTTGAAAGAGCCCAGGAGCAGGATGGGCATATGGGGCCTTCAGCCTGTTCACACGCATCCCACGGTGCCAGATCAGAAATCCCTGTCTGCGTTCTGCTCTTAGACACTCAAAGATGCTCCGGCTTCCTCGTTTATAAGACAAAATAGTTTTCAATGCAGAAATTTTCCCTGGCTGCCTGTTTCTGGAATGGCTTACCTATTAAAACAAAGGAGGATGCTTTCTACTTTAACTTCTCATTAAAATTTTGTATCTGCATAATGAGTGAGATGTGCACCATCTGGGGGATGGTCATGCTGGAAACTCAGACATGTGGGGGGAGGGGGAAAAGGCATTTTTTGAAACCTTAAAATCTGTACCCCCATAATATGCCAAAATAAAAAAATATTTTTTTGTATCTGTCTGGATGGAAATAATAGGCCTTCAGATAGGGCTCGCTATCTCTGTCTGTCTACCCACCTACCTGTCTATCGATATATATCCATGAAAAGGGACTTTCTTAAATCCCAAAGAACTAAAGCTTGAATTTTGTTTTGTTTTATTTCCCCCAATTTTCCTTCAAATGTCAATAGTGATCAATAAGTAATGATAGATTAAAACTCAGCATCAGGTCTCCAAATCTGGAGGATCTGTCAGTGCTAATGACACTAATGTCGGAAACATTTCATAAATGTAAATAATCATCTCCCTCTTAGGTTTTCAGAATTCAGTGGTCTATGTATGACAGACATAAGAATAGGGATATTCCAGGCCACAGAGCAAGGAGCAAACCTAATTTTCTTTAACCATCATTACAATTTCATTTTTACCTTGCCCAAAACCTGTATTTTAAACTCTTCTGAAACTTTTAAAAACTCTTCCCAAAGGTATTCTCTTTCTATAAAAGCCCTTTAATCACGTGGACAGGCTTAAGAGTTAAGACCTTACAATTGCATCCAAACTCTGCTTCTTTCTACTGGGAAACCGGGCAAGTTACTCAAACTCACTTAATCTCATAGCATTTATTTGCAAAACCAGAGTGATAAAAGTTCTCCCTCAGAGCACAGCTGGGAAGAATAGTTGACTTAATACATATAAAAACAGCCAGCTTTGTAAGTAGCAGAAACTAAATTCTCCGTAAGTGCTTGGCATCAAGGTAAGACAAGTTGAACTGTTGACGGCAAGATCATCAGGGATGAGTTTTTGGTTTTCCTTATTGAAATCCAAAGTTACAAAGTTTGATAATATATGTAAAATCACTACCACAAAAGTCCCAGCCTTTCCCACATAAAATTAAATTTTAAATCACAAAACTGGCTCACCAAGTCTGTACAGAAGAATGAATTTGGAGAATCCTATCACTGACAGCTCAGACAACAGACTGTGGCCTGGTCTCATTTATCTTAGTGGTGGGAGTGTATGAGGCTAGTAAGAGAACACAAATAGCAACAAATAAAGATGTCAGAATGTTCTACAGCAAGAAGTTCTTTTAAATCTTTTTTAAGGCAAATTTCAGGGAAAGGTTCAACAGGGTTCATTGCCAACCATTAATTTTTTCTCTGACACAGAAACTTTCATCCTTTGGAAGGCACCAGAATAAATTTGAAGCTTTTAATAAAATATTTGGTGTGGCTGGAAAATGCAACACCAAACATAAATACATAAGTCTTTGCCACCAACTCATTTTGAAGTATAGTCATCCAAGTACAATATGCAGGTGTAAGTATAATTTTTGGAAATACCAATAAAGTCTGAGTTTATAAAACACTCCTGCATGTCACCATGAGACCAAGCTGCATTGTCAAATCAGAACCAGGGCTATTGCTTCAGTGAGAGAAAAAAAAAAGAAAAAAGAAGAAAAAAAAGAATGTTCTATAACTAAGCAAATTGAATCATTGCACTAAGTCACCATTTCTCTAAATATACATTCAACCACACAAAGAAGTGACTGTGCTCACCCAGTGTTACTGAACAGTCATGGGCCTCAGTTATTCAAATAGAACTTTGGCCTTTCTGTCATTACCTCTATTTCTTTCCACACTTTAACCTGAAGAAAAGGATATATGTATACAACAAATGATTTTTTTTTTTTTTGCACATACAACTTTATTTTTTCTTTCAAATCTTCTGTTGGAATAAGAAATAAAATCACCAACTCTTTATTTATTTAAGTCCTTTCATTTCCTATCTAGGACTCCGTTTTGTATAGAAGAACTGATCAATATTGCCTCTTTAGGAAATGTCATTTTCCCCACATTGATCAACATAACTCTGAATCTTTACAAAAATGATGCAAATGTTCCCAGCTCAAATTATGATTTAAAATATAAAAGGCATTAAATGATAGGCTCCCTTAGAGAAGATGAGCACATTTTCTGCAAAGCAATGTTTACATTGCCTCGCCAACAAAATAATGTTTTCTTCTGGATTAACTCATTTGGGAGAAACATGTTCAGGGTGAGCCCAACCCACATGACCACTATATGAAAACCTAAAATGTGTTGTTTTTTTCAGGTAAGTATTGAGAAGCAGCAAATCGTTATCTTTCTGTTTTGTCATTGTTGTCGCTGGTTTTGCTGTTGTTCAGGATGACATCCCCTGGCATGTGCCTAGCATTCTGTTTACTATGCAGGGAAACTAACTCAGTGTACTACAGAGAGAACTAATTCAGCAGAGAATGGGAAAAGGATGCCAGGAAAGAGGAAAGGTGGAGAAGTCGTTTTGTAATTTAGTATAATTTGAGCACTGAGACTGTATTTCTATTAAAAAAAAAAAGAAAGAAAGAAAGATAAAAGATAAAAGGAACTGGTCACCTAGGGAAAAATTTTATGTTTTTTAAACACTACTTCCAAAAATTCCCTTTATAAGAGGTTCCTGAGGTTTCCTGTTTTAGCCAAAGTTATCTATGACGATGATAAGCACACAGGAAATACTGGATAAATAATGAAGGAATCAGTGAACATGACCTAATAGAAATGTGTTTATTTTTCAAGACCTAATATAGCACTTACTCTGGTGCTAGACACTGCTCTAAGCACCCTACAAATTTTAACTCATATCGTCCTGGTAACAACCCCAGGAGAGGATCTTTGATGTTATTAATAACATGATTGTTTTGGGGCACCACGAGCCACATTCGTGTAAGATGGTGACCTCAATCAATCGATAAGTGTTGTGGATATTCTGACTGCTTCACCAACCGGCCATCCTCCTTTCTTCCTCTTTTTGGGCCTCCCTATTTCCTGAGACACAATGATGAGATGAGGCCAGTTGCAACGGCCTCTAAGTGTTCAAGTGAAAGGAAGGGTTCCCTGAGTCTCACTTTTAATCAACAGCTGGAAATGATACACATAGTGAGGAAGGCATGTCAAAAGCTAAGACGGTCCAAAAGCTGGCCAGACAATTCTGCCAGACAATTAGCCAAGTTGTGAATGCAAAGGAATGTAAAACCTTGTGGAAAGGAGTCTTCATTCTAGATGCCATTAAGAACATTTACAATTCATGGGAAGAGGTTAAAACACCAACATTAATAGGAGTTTGGAAGAAATTGGTTCCAACCCTCATGAATGACTTTGAGGGGTTCGAGACTTCAGTGGTAGAAGTAGCCACAGATGTGACAGAAATAGCAAGGACACTGGAATTAGGAGTGGAGCCTGAAGATGTGATTGAATTGCTATTATCTCATGATAAAACTTGAGCAATTGCTTCTTAAAGATGAGCAAAGAAACTGGTTTCTTAGAACAGAACACACTCCTAGTGAAATGCTGTGAACAGTGTTGAAATGACAGTGAATAATTTGGAATATTACATACACATAGTTGATAAAGCAGTGGCAAAGTTTGAGAGGATTGACTCCAATTTTGAAGTCCTACTGTGCGTCAAATGCTATCAAACAGCATCACATGCTACAAAGAAATCTTTCATGAAAGAAGAGTCAATTGGGCCAGGCGTGGAGGCTCACACCTGTAATCCTAGCACTCTGGGAGGCCAAGGCAGGCGGATCGCTCAAGGTCAGGAGTTCAAAACCAGCCTGAGCAAGACTGAGACCCTGTCTCTATTAAAAATAGAAAGAAATTAGCCAGACAACAACAAAAAATAATTAGCCAGGCATGGTGGTGCATGCCTGTAGTCTCAGCTACTCAAGGAGGCTGTGGCAGGAGGATCACTGGAGCCCAGGAGTTTGAGGTTGTTGTGAGCTAGGCTGACATCATGGCACTCACTCTATCCTGGGCAACAGAGTGAAACTCTGTCTCAAAAAAAAAAAAAAAAAAAGAGTCAATTGATATGGCAGACTTCATTGTCTTATCTTAAGCAATTGCCACGCCACCCGAACCTTTAGTGACCACCACCCTGATCAGTCAGCAGCAGCCAAAATCAAGGCAACACCCTCTACCCCTGAAAAATTACTACTCATTAAAGGCTCAAATGATCATTAGCATTTTTAGCAAGAAAGCATTTTTAAGTAATATGTGTATATATATATATATATATTCCTTTTTAGATATAATGCCATTGTACATTTAATAGATTACAATATAGTGTAAACATAACTTTTATAGGCACTGGGATCAAAAAATTGGTGTGACTTGCTTTTGTGATATTCATTGCAATGGTGGCTATAATTGTCATTATCATCATCATTTTTTCATGACCAACTGCTTGATCAGTGTGGATTTTCTGGGGGGAAAAAACAAATTTTATCTTAAGAATGTTATTGTTGACCTTGTAAACAATTTGAAATACATTTCCTTTACTGAATCAGAGCAGACTTCAAAAAGCTTAGAGAAAAAGAGAGTAGAAGTCCACTAATTAAGTGGAAAAATGTTGCCTCCTAGTTATTTAATACACCCCTCAGCCACAGAATTTGAATTTCCTAGGTTTAGCAAAGTAGATTACGCAGCAGAGGCTGATCCACATTTATAAAAATATATGACATTTTGTTCATGCCAGTGAGGATGAGGAATCTCTTTTGGAGATAAGACTACCAAAGGGCAGTGGGTGGCCCCTTATCCTAATAGCAGAGACTCCCATGAGTGGAAACCCACAGTTTATGAAGCTTTGAAAGTGAACTTCTTTTTCCATTTGCACTTGATTTTAAAAAGTACAAAACACCGGCTAAGCCAGTGTGAGCTTTTCTTTTGTAATGACTCAGAAGCTAAATATGGAGCCAAGTTTAACTATCCAATTAAATGTATTGTTTACAAATGAAAACAATTATATTTCCAATTATGATGATGAAGTTGAAAATTGCAATTGCTTTAGCTATGGTATGTTTTCTTTTTTTTTCTTCTTTCTTTCTTTCCTTTCTTTCTTTTGTTTTGTCTGTTGTTACAGACAGCGTTAACTCTTTCAGGAAAGAAAAAAAGGACATTAAACAGTGATTATGGGTGGACTTCTTGGAGCGGTCACAGTTACGTAGGGCTACCACTGCATCAGGGCCTTGACTGTTGATTCTGTTAGCTCTAAAAGAACCCCCCACCCTCCCATAAATAGAACTGCTGCAGATAGTGTAGCCATGAGCAACAGGTAATTGTGTGTCAAAGGCCTAGAAAATTGTCCATGTAAATATATAGGTCTTGGGTAAATTCTGAAAGCTAATTTTTAAGTTGAGAAAGAAAAAAAGAGCAAACAGTATCCTCAAGTTCATGGATCATAAAAATGATTTCATGGTAGAAAGGGAAAGTTACTAAGCATTCATTTAACAAATACCTATTGTGTAACCATTTGCCTGGTCATCTCACTAGGATAGCTGCAAAAGTAAATACAGTGCAGAGGCTACTATTAAGGAGTAGTTTTATTGCAGCCAAATTCATACAAAGGTATGACATAAGAATGCTAGTCACAAGGCAGGAAGGTCAATTCTCCCAACATGCACAGGCCAGTATAGATTTCTTTCTACAAATTCTTGAACTTCAGGTTTTATTTTACATTTGGATGGCACCCTTTCTCAAAAACAATCATTTCAAGGCATGTCCTGGCATTGGTCTCAGCAGGACAACCAAAATGCAAGAAGTATAAAATAATTAATAAGAAAGAAAGACTCAGAAGCACTTTGGTACACATGACAATTTGGTTTTATGTTTGATTTGAACATTATTTAAATCATTGCAATATAAGATATTGCAATACAATATTTTAAACTAGCATATTTTCATACCTTTTCTGTTACATAGTAAGGCTAATTTATTTAGTCTGGTAACTAAAATGGACTTGTAGATCTGGTGGTTATATCCATTGTGATTTTTCTGAGTGGTCAACTCTGATTCTCACTTGAAAATTTCCTAAGAAATTAATTCTTTTTAATAGACATAAGTGTTTGTAAGTATTAACAAAAAGTCACAGATTTTTCACAAAGGAATTAGAATTTTTTTCACTCATCTTTGTTTGTGTATGTTTGTGTGTATTATATAAGACAAGAGTGTATTTTTCTCAAACTACATCTAGCAAAGGTTATGTAATAGTTTCTTTAAAAAATCTCTGACTTGACATCCATTAGATCTGATCATAAAACTTTTGAATTGTTTATCCAAAGTCCTCTTACTCTGTTGCAGCAAAGTTGGAAACAGTTGCTTAAAAGCACATACAATTTAACTGGAGGTCAAAAAATGCCTCTGTGTATAAATAACTTTCTTCTTCCATACAACTTTGTTCAGGTTCAACTGTGAAAACAATTAATTTTTTAAAGAGTTGAAAGACTATTCCAAAATATATTTATCTCTGCTGACCCATGGAATTTTCTGAGTGGCTCAAATACCTAATAGACTCTACAAATAACTCCTTGTACAGCTCTCACCTGTGCTGTAATATTACATCCGTGTGATTAACTGACTACTGCCATCCCCCATTGAACTGTATGCCTGGTGAGGGCAGCGACCGTCTCTTGTTGCTTGTCCTTGTTCTCTAGCACCAGCTTAGTGCCTGGCATGTAGCAGGTTTTCAATAATTATTTGTTAAATGAATTTTATGCAATGGAGGGCGCTTTGGGGAAAAGTGAGTAATCACTCTTTGACTTAGTTTTGCTCCTTTTATAAAGACAAAAATCAAATAGTCACAAAATCTGCTGCATATATCTGTTATTCAAGTAGAGTGGTATATGTAAGGCATTTTTAGTCATTTGGAGAAATAGTATACTAAAAATCAAAGTTAATTTGTTATATTATCAAGTGAAAAATTCAATAAGTATACCTGGTATTTGAATTCATCTATCTTAAAGACACTCAAAAAATTAAAATATCTTCCTAATTCTCACAGTGTCATCACGAGGTAAGTACGACTTTTCCAATTGCAGAGGAAAGAAAAGACTATCTAGTCATATTAGTTTCTAGGTTAGTAAGGGTCCTTGGATATACAATCTCTAATAACATAAGAAAATCTCTTATACATTTAGAAAAATTAACAAATACAAAAGTATTATGACCAAAATCATATTTACTCTCAATCAAAAATGATCTATAAAATTAGTCACAATTTCACAAAGGGTACGAGTTTGTTCTGAAGTACAACTAAGTTGAGACATTGTATAGAGATACTATGTAGGTGTATATATATGGAGAAAGCCATTATCTAAGAGCTGTGCAAATGATATATATGTAGGTTGTATGAGCATTCCATCCTGAAAACCTTATAACTTACAAATATAGTCAATAGTTAATTTGTTTTTTGCCTTTTAAAAGTATAAATTTTCTCAATGGACAGTAACATCAATGGAATGGTTTTCACTCAGAAATATTCTGAGCGACTCCACCAACTGGAAGGCAGCATAGAATTTTGGAACAAAAACCTCTTTGCATCATTCAGATGCCTCTTTGGGGAGTTACCGGGAGGCCAGTTGTAATGCATTGGAACTTGTATTGAACAGGCATCCACAGCCACGCCTGCCAGTGAGAAAAATGCCCAAAGGCGTTAAATGATTCTAGGAATCTAAACCAAGATTTTGTTTAAAGGCATGTACGTAAGATATCATGCATGTTTCCCTCAAAATGGTCCGTGAATCTCTCTTTTCTATTATTTTTAACCCTTCAAAATAATTTTAATGGGTGCCAAAGGCTCCGTCCTAGTTCTTGCAAAGTCTGTCATAATGTAGACCCTGAGGGGCACAGTGTGAGACTAGACAAGGAGGGGCCCTGGGTTACTTTTCATGTTTTTTTCTTTTTTATGTTAAGGAAAAAGCCCAAAGGAAAACATAGATCATTGTGACAAATGTGTTGTATCTTCATATTTCATTGTAGTTGTCAAGCACTCTTGCCAAGTAATAAATGTTAAGTAAACCAGAGCAACTGTTGGGCAGGTAGAGGTTTGCTTCTAACACAGTCACGTTTGGCCTCAACTCAAACTTCTACCTTCACCCTGCTGATTGTCTTCATTCTACTTGTAGGTTAGATAAATTGGATGGGGATGAGGATGCCTACCTTTTATTTCTCCTTCATTGTGTGTGTGTGTGTGTGTGTGAGAGAGAGAGAGAGAGAGAAGACAAAGGCTGGTAAGATTTTAAACACCATTTCAGTCTTGTTTTATTTTGCCAGTTTACATTGGCTCTCTGGTGTAGTTCAAAATGTGTTAGTTTCCTCTATGATACAAGAGCTTTTAGAAGATTGAATTAAAAGACAGTTTGTAAAAGTTGCAAGATACAGTGAAATGGTTGTTTACAAAATAAGGCTTTGATTAGGAAAGAGAGAGAAGCGGAGTTGGGTTGACTTTTCCGGGGGAAAATGAAAGTTCAGTGACTGCCGGGTAAACGATCACAATTAGTTTCCATGTTTCACAGAGCAGGCTTGCCAACATCACTCCTGGTTTTTCACTCCTGCCATCAAGTACGCAGAGGAGGGAGAGGGAATGGCATTCAGCTTCTTCCAACTGACACAGGGACCAGAGAGGAGAATTGAAGCTACTGTTCTGTTGCCATGCTTCAGTTCATACTGTGCCCTCTCCTGAAATATGCATGTGTCCTTTTTCTAAGTATCAAAAACTTAAGTATTAAAGCAGCAGTCTCCAACGTTTTTGGCACCAGGGACAGTTTAGATGGAAGGCAATTTGTTTAAGGTGATTTAAGGATGATTCGAGCACATTACATTTATTGTACAGTCGGACCCCTCTGCTAATGATCATCTGTATTTGCAGCCACTCCCCAGAGCTAGCATCACCGCCTCAGCTCCACCTCAGATCATCAGGCATTAGATTCTCACAAGCACAACCTAGGTCCCTCGCATGCGCAGTTCACAGCAGGGCTCCCGCTCCCAGGAGAATCTAATGCCACCACTGATCCGACAGGAGGCGGAGCTCCCCTGGTGATGTGAGTGATAGGGAGCAGCTGTAAATGCAGATGAAGCTTCGCTTGCTTGCCCACTGCTCACTTCCTACTGCGCGCCCGGTTCCTAGCAGGCCACCAACTGGTATCCGTCCATGGCCAGGGGGTTTGGGGTTTGGGGACTGCAGTACTACAGGCTTAGATCATACAGCCACCTCCTCCATAATAGTTCCTGCAACCACTTTTGCCAAACTGACCTCACTCCCCTTCTACAGAATTAAGTCATGATTCTTTAAAAAACCTCCATAATGCTTTCTTGATGTAGGCTTTTTATTCTCCTTCTCCCTGCCAAAACCAAACCAAAACAAACAAAAACCCAAGGCTTGGGCTGTTTGTCCTTACAC
This sequence comes from Mirza zaza, assembly GCA_008750895.1. Taxonomy (NCBI): domain Eukaryota; kingdom Metazoa; phylum Chordata; class Mammalia; order Primates; family Cheirogaleidae; genus Mirza; species Mirza zaza. The sequence goes on along the minus strand of VSMD01019543.1, from coordinate 59,317 downwards.
AAATTGCTTCACTTCCCTGCACCCGTGTTTGTAAATATAGAAAACTGGAGATAAAACTGGAGTAACAATCCCATAGGATGGTTTTGAGAATTACATAAGTGAATCGCTATAGAGTGAACATTGCAGGTGAGGAGATAGGTGCTTAATAATTGTGAAAAATATTAGCTATTAGTACTGCCAACTGCCCCATGGTGAGCACACATTATTATATAGCTCCCCTTCTTGAGCTTTGCCTATTATTCAGCATGTTGATTGAATGCATCCTATAAGCAGACTGTCATGGTACATACCACAGAGCACATGAAGATCCATGAAACACTGCTACCTGGCCTAGGAGTTTGTAATCCTTTGGAACAAGTAAAACAAATTACATTGGTGAAGGGACAAAACAGAAAATTATAAGAAATCTTCTGGGGAAACTTCAAAGGATGTAGAAATCAGTGGTTTCCCCAAAGCTACTTTGTTATCAGAATCTCCTTGAGAAAGTGCTGTTTTAACATAGAGATTCCCAGCCTGAGCAACAGCGAGACCCCTTCCCTACTACAAATAGTAAAAATTAGCCAGGAGTCATGGCTTGTACCTGTAGTTCCAGCTACACAGGAGGCTGAGACAAGAGGATCACTTGAGCCCAGGAGTTTGAGGTTGGAGTGAGCTATGATGACGCCACTGCACTGTAGCCTGGGTGACAAAGCAAGATTCGGTCTCAAAATATATAGATACAGATATACATATATAGATATAGAAAGATACAGATATATAGATTCCCAGACAGATACCAACTGAGAATTAATAATTCAAAATCTCTGACTTGCAGCCAAGGAAATGTGAGGATTCTGATGATCATCCATTTTATGGAATTCCTAAAATAGTCACATAAAATTGGGGATAACAGCTTTCTGTTAAAAGCTATCCTTCACCAGGAATAGACACTTTTTATAAGAGTTAGGGTGGAAGGAAGAAAGAATGGTGTCATTTAAAAGAGATAAGGGAGTTTCTAGCCAGTGGCTTGAGCTTCTCAGTAAAGTAAGAGCTAAGATCCTCTGCTAGGAGTGAGACAGGGGCAAGTGCAGTCCAGGGTTTGGGAAACGTGGAGAAAGTTGGAAGCACTGGGGAATGGGTTACAGGGATAGTAGAGGTGAATTAAACTGAGGGTGCATTATACTGGAGTATCTCTGGCTGGAATTTCCAAGTCCAGTTTACACCTAGACTAGGGTCATTCTTTTCATATTCTCAGAAGCTCATATAAATGAAAATGCACTGCCATTGTCAGTAAAAGTCATTGTTTAATATTACTAACAACCAGATCATCAAGTATTGAGAATTCTGAGTATCGACTAAGAACCTTGTTTCTTCTGCCCAGTATCAAGTTTTGCATTTGATCTCATGAAAAGTCTGGGAGTCACATTCTCCTAAAAAACAACAAATCTACCCATCGTGCTCCTTGTTGATCTGTAGCTGGCGTCTAAATGTATGAATTCCCCTAGGGCGAGAATAAGACTCTATAATTAAACTTATGTTGGTGTTGCTTTTTGCGTCTTTTTCTTCTTGGTGAGTGAACTTTTGTTTTATTCCTCTCATTTTTCCACATCAAATCCGCAGTGTTGTAATGGGTCTCCCACGGTTCCAGGCAGTTATTGGTTCTGGGGGGGGAAGTGCTCCTGTGGCATTATTGATTGCAGCCTTCACGAGAAGGACAATGATTTACTGTGCTGCCTCCTGCGCAGCTGTGAATTTGCTGTACATGACAGGGCCTCCAGTGACATCCTCAGTCTCCACCTGACAGGAGATCTAGAGCATGAGCCAGTTGTACTGAAATGAAAGTGTCCTCATCCCCGATCACATCCTGTCCCTCAAACTAAACCCAGGTCGGCGAGAGGTTAGTGAAAACATGGTTAAGGACATACTAAAGAGTGACACTGAAATTGAGGCTGTTCCCACTGTCTTCTGAAGGCCTCTAGCCCTGGCTTGTCCTCCTAAAAGCTCCGTGCTGTCATCCTCACTGCCTCCCTGTTTTCGCAGGCTTTTCGCAGCTGCCTGCTTTCTCATCCACGAGCCCAATACTGCGTGCTCTGTTTTTGTCTGCCCAGGCTGCTGTAACAAAACACCACGGACTGAGTGGATTAAACAACAGAAATCTATTTCTCACAGTTGTAGAGGCTGCGACAAGGTGTTGGCCAATTTGGTTCTGGCTTGCAGAAGCCGCCTTCTTGCTCTATCCCTGTATCCTCACGTAGCAAGGGGAGAGAGAGAGAGAGAGAGAGAGAGAGAGAGATCACTGCCTCATAGTGCACTAATCCCATCATAGGGCCCCCACCCTCAAGATCTCATCTAAATCTAATTACCTCTCAAAGGCCCCATGTCCAAATACCATGGCACTGGTGATTAGGGCTTCAATGTATGATTTGTGGGAAGACAAAAACATTCAGTCCACAACACATTCTAACAGTCTGTTTATTTCCTTGGCTACACTATCAGGATGGGCACGTGACCTTAAGCAGAACCGTGGATTTGGACTTAACCATTGTCTATATCAGTGTTCAGTTCTGAAAAGATAAATTGAAAGCCTATTGAAAAGGAACTCCAGTACATCATCATGAATTTACCATACTTGTCTTTGTAATTATTATAATAATAGCTACCTGGTATTCAGAACTTAATATATGTCAGATATCATGGTGATCACTTCACACACACAATATAATCTAAGATTGATATTATCCTAGTCCATGGATTAGAAAAAGTAAAGATCAGAAGGGTCATGTTACTTTGCCACTTCATACTCAGGAAGTAATGATACCAGAATTCCACCCAACTTTGTCTAATTCTAGCACTCGTACTCCTAACTGTTACATCCTCCTTTTCCAAAAATATCAGTCCTTTAATTATTTCCCCTCCTTAAAATTTTCTAAACCATTACCTATCCCTCACTGTTATTCTGTATCTTCTCCTTGGTCCCAACCATCTATTACGTGCATGCCTTCCATCTACCTGCAAGCTTGCAAATAGTTTTGTGGGAAGAATCCATATCATCCATCTATTTTATGCTCACTGAAACTCTAGTGCATCAGAGTTGTGCCTTTTGAGCCTTCATAGCGTTAGCTTTCCATTTGGGTCATATGCTGATTTACATAAGTGGAAGTGATAAGACTGGCATGGGGGTAGGAGAAAATGGAAGAGAAACTAACTAGTTAACACTGATTCTCAGACGGATGCTCGAACTTGATGGACTCTGGCATCAGATTGTAGATCTGCTCTTCTTGGACGCTGTTTGCTGCACCTTTCATCTGCGTGCTTACAGGCAGACTTTGCCCAGAGATGAAAGAAAATGGAATCCAAATGTTGGGAAAAATATTTAGAAACCTAGGAACTCTGCCCAAATCATAGCCTCTCAGGCTATGATTAGTGACATTGTCGTAACATCCACTCTCCTCTTTCATCTGCATTCTACCTGAGATGTTTTCCCCAGCTTATCTTCTTATGCATCTTAGACCAAGACCAAGACCTTTTTTTTTTTTTTGAGACAGGGTCTTGCTCTGTCACCCAGGCTGGAATGCAGTGGCCGGCTCACAGCTCACTGCAGCCTCAAACTCCTGGGCTTAAGTGATCCTCTCTCCTCAGTTTCTCAAGTATCTGGGACTACAGGTGTGAAACCACCACACCCAGCTAATTTTTTAAAAACATTTTTGTGTAGAAATGGAGGTATCGCTGTGTTACCCAGTCTGGTCTCAAACTCCAGGACTCAAGCAATCCTCCTGTCTCAGCCTCCCAGAGTGCCGGGACTACAGACAGGTGTGAGCCACCGCACCCAGCCGGACCAATTCATATACACGGAAGACTCTGGAGGATCTCCAGAGCTCCATCATCAAGATTCACTGCGCTGTAACTTGGTGCTTAATGTATCAAGGAATTTAGAATCAATTCATACAGTCACGCATTGCCCAAGGGGAGGATGTGTTCTGAGAAATGCGTTGTTAGGCGACTTTGTCATTGTGTGAACATCATAGAGTGTACTCTATAAGCCTAGATGATAGAGCCTACTGTATACCCAGACAGACTATATGGTATAGCAGATTGCTCCCTGGCTACAAAAGTGAATACCACAGGCAACTGTAACACAATGATAAGTATGTGTGTATCTAAACATATCTAAACATAGGAAAGGGACAGCAAAAATGTGGTATTATAATCTTATAGGACCATCATCATCATCATGTGATCTGTCATTGACTGAAATGTCATGCAGGGCATGACTATTTTAATTTCCTCTGATGTGTGTTGCAAGTCAGGCCTCCCTAGAAGGAATGGATCAGAGTCCAAGCCCCTCTCTTTCCATCACAACCATAGAAAAATCACTTCAAAATGGATTCACTATAGTCTCATAGCATGTAGCCTCTCCTGGAGAGCAAGGCAATAAGAGTAATATCTACAGTCAAGCTGTTTCTTGCATTGCCCCTGTTGCGAAGGTGGCGTGCCCATTTGCTGTCTATGGATTGCCATTATTTGCAGTGATCTATATAGCTCGAGGTTTACATCAGTGCTACTTTTATCAGAGGGTATTATCCTTTCTTCCTCATCTAGAAACAAGTCGAGCGGAGTACCTGCTATTGCTTACACACAAGGTAAAAATCCCTCACAATTTACGAATATTCTGAGCAATTTAGTTGCAGATAAATATAACCGGCTATTCAAACATGGGGAAATGGCACTTCCACAATTATTCATCAAGTCTCTTATCAATATTTCAGACCCTCACTTAGCTGGGCTGCTTTCATTTCTAATTCAGCAAGGTTTAGAGCAGATTGGAGAGGCCGATTATGTCGGGTTTGGGGTAAAGTAGAGGAATGGCGTGCGCTTTGCAAATGCTTCCATTTCGTATGTGCACATATACGGTATTACCAGACCGCTTTCTGAGTAAAGAAACCAGCCACTCAGTCCCTCTGACAATTGTTATCAGGGCTGAATGGCACTCGATTTTTATCAAACCTCTTCTCTGAGTTCCTGAAGCTTCCCATAACATCATCAAGTGAGTAAACACCGCCGTGCATATAGCTCTTTCCATTATCATGGAAGATAGCACGCAGCTCGGGAGCTTGCATGAGAACCTCGGGAGTCAGCGTCACTTTCCTAACAGCCGCACAGCCACGCAGATACACAGAAAGACAGACTGTTCCCTGTGTATCTGTTGGGGCATTTTCCTTCTAATAACTGCTGAAAACTTCACTCCCGTAAGTAGCTCGTCCTGCTGGTTGAAGAAAATAGATACATTATTGGAGGTAATAGATAAGTCTCATTAAGAAGATGGAATAGACTCATTCCCAGCATATCTGCCATGCATGGGAAAACTAAATTGTGAAGTAGGGCAGTAACACATCAATTATCCTTTCAGCGTGGAATTAGAGGAGTCTCACTGCTACTTTATGCCATATTATGTGATTTTTTATAAATAACCATTATGTCAGAGCACTTCGGTTTGCTGCCTCATAAAAAAAAAAGACAGCTAACAGTTCAAGCTTACTGATCAGACTTATTCCTGAAACTACTTAAGGAATCTAGGTGTTCTATTTAAAATTTATGTTCCTACTTAAGGGATCCTTATTCCTGCTAAGGAATCATTATTAACATATGCCCAAAGAGCGGGTATTTAGTATTAGCCTAAAATCAAATGTTAAACGTCTGACATAATTTTAATGAAGATTGGCTCCTACCTTCTAAAGTGAAGCTAGCTGTTAGCATTCGAAATAAAGTTTTTGGAGATCTTGTGCTAAATGATGCTTTATAATCAGTTTACTTTTAAGTGGTTGATCAGATTTGTCACATCAAGTTATCACATGTGATATACTTGAAAATAATTCAGTTTCTTCAATAGTTTTAAATATCTCTCCTATACTCTTGTTTACACAGTTAATTTTTATTAGCAAATTTTTATGAGCCTATAATATCCAAAAATACAGAATTCTTACATCACAGGAGTTAAATTAATGGAAGCTCATATAGGAAGATTTTGCTTGCTAAGGTAAATGATACAATGGAGCATTTATTCGTTTTAAAATAAAAATGAGATACAGTAAAGAGAAATGTTTTGCAAATTATAAAGTGATATTTTAAAAATAAAGATATAATATTTGTATTTATCCTAGCTTTTAAAAACATCTTACATATCAATAGGGAAAAGCATAAATTCTAAAGGTTCTGAGTCTAAGATGAGTTTTATCCCAGCCATGGTTTAGAGGAAGGAGGAAGAAAGCCTCCCTTCCCTCAGAAGGGAAATTCCAAAACTGGGAAAATTCTAAAAAGGAAAGTAGATCCTAAAAGTGACAGCCATACCTCTGCAAGGGTGACACTGCCACGGTGCTGTATGTTTCACAGTCCGTGTGTGGTAGTCTTCCGGGGCTGCCATAAGAAAATACCATAGACTGGGCGGCCTAAACAACAGAAATCTATTTCTCACAGTTTTGGATTCTGGGAAGTCCAAGATCAAGGTGCCAGCAAGGTAGGTTTTATTCTGAGGCTTCTTCTCTTGGCTTGTAGAGACCGCCATCTTGCTGTGTGCTCCCATGGCCTCGTCTTGGCATGGAGAGAGCACGAGCAAGCTTACTGGTGTCTCTTCTTATAAGGGCGCTAATCCCTTTGAACCAGGCCCCACCCTCATGACTTTAACTCTAATCACCTCTCAGAGCACCCATCTCCAGACGCCATCACAATAGAGAATTCATATGAATTTTGGAGGGACATAAACATTGAGTCCATGACACCATGAGATTGAGTGCTATTTTTTTTAACATCCATGATATATCAAGTTAAGAAACATTTCATGACCCAATACAGATGGCAAGTCCCAATGCTTATGGTGTGGGGAATAGGACAAAATACATATTTTAAGATCCCTGTCTTCGAGAACTTTACAGTTTGGTTGGCAATCTAAGAAATGCACAAGAAGAAAAGGATGTGTCAAATATAAATAATAACTCAGAGTGAAAGTGGAGACGTCACAAGGCTGCGTATGATTCGTACTAAATGGGCAGTGCTCAGGGACTTTTTTTTCCAGAGGCAATGGAATTTGAGTCCTGAGAGAGGGATGAAAGAAGAAGGTCTCCTTAGTCATTCATTTATTCACTCATTATTTACTAAGGCATATTATGTTCCAGGAAGGAGCTAGAAATACAAAATTAAGAGTGCACAATATCTGCCCTCAGAGAGGCTGGCATCTAGAAGAGAAAGAAAAATACAACTAAATTCAACATCAAGTCCAACCTTAAATAACTCAGGGGCCTTGCTTCTCCAGTGGGTCTGGCCCTTCCCATGTGGTGCCCCAGTCCCAGGGAACTCCCTTCACCTCCCCAAAATGGCTTTCTCCCTGCTGGGCCTTTGCACAGCTGTTTCTTCTGCCTAGACTACTCTTTTCCCAATGTCCATGCCTTCGCCGGTCCTACTCATTCCTAATTTCTCACCTAAGACAACGCTTATTCCAAAAAGTTGTTCCTAAGCTGGCCATCCTTCCAAAACCAAGGTCCAGTGACCTTCAGGTGGTTCCTTCCCTTCTGCTGCCTCAGAGCATGTGACCACCTAGAGTGGAGCGATGGCTCTAACCTGGAGAGATCAGTTTGAATGGGCACCATTTTACATTACAGCATATTCAGATTCATAATGGAAAGAAGCAAGTAGAATTCACTTTCTAAAATGTCTAAAATGAAGAGAAATATTGTTTTCCTGTGGTTCTAGTCACCTCAAGAAAAGTTCATGTTATTTTATTGTCTTAACATTTTTACTAAAAAATCAAAACACTGTATCAGAGTTGAATAGTGCTAAATATAATTACATGTAAAAAGTTAAAATACAATTTTTACATCTATGAAAATGTAAGTAAAACATAGCAATATTATTTTCCTAAAGTTGTGCTAGTATTCACGATCTAACTCTTGGCAGAGAGTTTTAATTAAGTGCACTGAATTTATCTACCAACTGTAATACAAATATGCCCTGAATTTTTTAAACGTGTTTATCAGTGTACAACCTCTAACTTAGGAGATGTTATTTGTGTCATAAAGGAATTCTCCAGTTATGAAAGTAAAGCCAACCACAGTAGTTCTCAGGATAATGAATTTCATTCACATATCCAAGTTGCTATTCAATTTTTTACAAATTTAATATTCAAATGCTCAGGAGAATGTTTGTTCCTTCAAAAAGTATTCTTCCCCCCATAATCTTCTTTCTTCTAACGCTGTGCCCAAGATACACATCACAATCTTTTTCTATTTTACACACAGCACACACTTCATGATCTCACTTTATTTTAAAGTTTAGTTGTCAGACTGAGATATGAAAATATTCATAAAATATATACAATATGCTAGGCAAAATAAGTTTGACTTTATGACACTTTTTCATAAGCATGCTGCATTTGAAAGGTCTACATAAGAAAAGTGAAGAGTGACGCTAAACAGAGATGATCACTGCCAGTTTCTCACTGCAGAATGAAAGAATTTTTCCCCTTTACCCTATAACCCAAATATCACACTGAGCTTAAGGATGAAGCTGACATTTTAAAAGATCACCAGAAGTGTTCTCTTTCCAATTGCAATTATGCCCTCTATCTCAGTGGGAGCCATTGTCTGGGTCTTCTCCACTCTCTAGCATCTTCCTGGCTTGTTTTCATTATCCTGATTATCTATTCATTTGCCGCCCAGCACTCATTTTATGAAAGATCATGTCTGCCATTTCTATAATGAGTGCTTGACTTTTACTGCCAGCATAAACACATAAAATATATAATAATTAAAGTTCACTAGTCACCAAAGTCTTGAGATCCATCATGTTCCTAATTTGATTTTTCAAGCAATTGCTTCTCTGTGAACAGGGCTGATTTTGTCTCCTTAGGCAGTACAAGACTTATGGCTGAAGGAGATGACTCTAACCTAGAGAGATCAATTTGAATGGGCACCATGTATTTCAACTTTTTTTTTTTTCTCATTAAACTTTGTTTTAATGGGTCTCAAAATTCTGTGACAGATTTTTGGTCAAGTTGTTTCCATTAAAAAGTACTGATTTTAAAAACTAATAACTTAAAACTGCCGCACAAAAAGAAACAAAAGTGGTCCACAAAACATTCTCCTTTCCTTCTGAAGGTTTTACGATGCATTGTTATTAACAACCAGTCTTTTACTATTAAACTTAAATGGCCAATTGAAACAAACAGTTCTGAGACCGTTCTTCCACCACTGATTAAGAGTGGGGTGGCAGGTATTAGGGATAATATTCATTTAGCCTTCTGAGCTTTCTGGGCAGATTTGGTGACCTTGCCAGCTCCAGCAGCCTTCTTGTCCACTGCTTTGATGACACCCACAGCAACTGTCTGTCTCATATCACGAACAGCAAAACGACCCAGAGGAGGATAGTCTGAGAAGCTCTCGACACACATGGGCTTGCCAGGAACCATATCAACGATGGCAGCATCACCAGACTTCAAGAATTTAGGACCATCCTCCAGCTTCTTCCCAGAGTGGCGATCAGTCTTCTCCTCCAGCTCAGCAAACTTGCAGGCAATGTGAGCAGTGTGACAATCCAGTACAGGAGCATAGCCAGCGCTAATTTGGCCTGGATGGTTCAGGATAATCAACTGAGCAGTGAAGCCTGCTGCTTCCATTGGTGGGTCGTTTTTGCTGTCACCAGCAACACTGCCACGACGAACATCTTTGACAGACACGTTCTTGACGTTGAAACCCACGTTGTCCCCTGGAAGAGCTTCGCTCAAAGCTTCATGGTGCATTTCAACGGACTTTACTTCAGTTGTAACACTGACTGGAGCAAAGGTGACCACCATGCCGGGTTTGAGAACACCAGTCTCCACTCGGATCATCTTCAGCCAAATAACATCTCCATAAATTATGATGGCTCTTGGAGCCAATAAAAATCTCATCAATATTTGAACATAAAAATTGTTCTAAATATTAAAGATTAAATAATGCAGTTTTCAAAGCAGTTAAGTGTTATTTAATAAATAGTATGTCTTTTATGGAGGATTGTTTAAACTCTAAGGAGAAAGTTCATTTGGATAACTACGGAAGCCTGTATAATATACTAATAGATTGGAAACTTCTCAGTAAGGTGGCTTACACTGAGTAGGGACAAGGTTTCAGAGCACCACTTCCTTATTTTGAACACACTTCCTTGCTTTGATAACATTGGCAAAGTCCCCTAAGTGCCTCCAGATAATGAATTCATCTGATGTTTACTCTAATGGCAAAGAGATTAATGAACTCATGCGATATCCGTGCAGTTCTCTGGGGACATCAGGATGTGTTACACAAAGTGTAATGTTTGTAAATGGATACAATGGAATACCCATTAGCCAAGGGACTTGAGTAGCAGATTCTCAGTTAGTAAAGAAGCAGGAGACAAAGAAGCAGCTTCCATTTATACAGATTTTCTTTGGGGATAATAAAGATGTTGATGGTGTTTAAAAAAAAAAAAGTACAGAAAGCAGAAGACCTGAGTTTGAAAGCTGAATGGATCACTTATCAGCCGTATGGCCTCGGGAAATTTTTCTTTGGCTCTGCTGTGAAAGGAGGACTTAGTAACATCAGCCTTGTTAAACAGCCTTTTATAAAAATAAGGGGAGAGGGGTAGTGAAACGATCGATCAATCAATCAATATAATTCCCTCCTCACAAGGTTATTTTAAGAAGTAAATCAAACAATAAGCAATGTTTTTGATAAGTGCTTTATAATCTGCAGCATTATGCATGCATTTATTATTGCTATTTTTTGGGAAATAAACATTCTGGATAAAGTTCACAGTTATTTTTCCATACTCAGAAAAATGGATGCCTTAGTTACTAGGTTGCTTAGTTACTTAGTGACATTAGTTACTATATAAGGAGGTAGACATTGGTCAGATCTGGTTTTTTTTAATTCAGAAAACAATTACATATTTTATCAAATTATCTTTTCCAAATTTGAAAGTGAGATAGCAGGTTTGAAGCAACACAGGAAACTTCTCGTTTTATACAGGTCTTTGATAGGCAGCAGCCTTCAACAATAACTGAGTTTGTAATTAAATCTAGCCCCATGGAATCATCCCTGCAGTGGGCAGCTGTGCGGGCCACTTCACCTCCCTGGGCAGGAGTTAAACATGATCTCATCTTTCAGTATGAACACACTGTCTTTCTCGTTAAGCCTGTATAGTCATTCTTCATCAACCCTGAAAAACTTCTAATTAATTTATAGTACTTCTAATCACACATAATTAAAAATAATTTTTATATCTTTTGATTAAAAGAGACACCACATTTTCTGCATCAGTCAGTTGTCCTACCCATGTTTAGTAAATCATAATCGCTTCCCTGGAATTTCTGTTTTAGGAATGTACTATCTGCTCTTATCCTCTTGATTTCAAGCTAAAGCTGCCATTGCCCAGAAAATGGTTCAGCAAACGCAGCCCTCAGATCACAGATTCTACCTGCTCTGGAATAAGTAAAGCAGTCACTCTTTTAGAACCTGGGCTGCCCCAATCGCACAACAAATATTCAGATGTCTGTTACAGGATAATCAGAAAACCAAAGAAATTCAAAATCTGCTTGAAGGATTATGCTGCCATTTTTAATATACAGTGTGTATGTGAAATTCTTTCTTGACTTGGTCAAATGTGAAATCAACATGTGATCACTTGGTACTTATTTAAAGACATGTAATAATAGGCATACTACATATTAATTCATATATATTAACACAGGTGAAAGAGAATTGGAAAAAGAATCAATCTCTGGTTCTAAAACAGACTCGGATACTATCTAAAGATGCGATTTTGGCTAGGTCCTGGAAGCCCTCTGAACTTTAATATCTTTATCAGTGAAATGAAAACTTGTTGACTTCCTAGAGTTATTTGCTGTGAGGGTTCCACAATAGGTCAGCAACTATAGCCAGCAGGCCAAATCTGGCTCCTGGCCTGTTTTTATAAATAAAGCCCTTTGTTTACATACTGCCTGTGGCTGCTTTCCCACTACAAAGGCAGAGTTGAGTAGCTGTGACAGAGACTATATGGCCCCCAAAGTCTAAAATATTGGCTATCTGGCCCTTAAAAAAAGTTTGCTGAGGCGGCGCGGTGGCTCACACCTATAATCCTAGCACTCTGGGAGGCCGAGGCGGGTGGATTGCTCGAGGTCAGGAGTTCGAGACCAGCCTGAGCAAGAGTGAGACCCCTCTCTACTATAGATAGAAAGAAATTAATCGGCCAACTAAAAATACATAGAAAAAATTAGCAGGCATGGTGGCACATGCCTGTAGTCCCAGCTACTCGGGAAGCTGAAGCAGGAGGATTGTTTGATCCCAGGAGTTGGAGGTTGCTGTGAGCTAGGCTGACGCCACGGCACTCACTCTAGCCTGGGCAACAAAGCAAGACTGTCTAAAAAAAAAAAATTTGCTGACCTCTAGTCTAAAAGATGACATTCATGAGCTTATTGGAAATGCCATGAGAAGTTATTAACCTATATGATTTTAGGCAATTTTAGTGGATTAGACTTCAGCAACTGACACTGGATCAACTAGCCACAAGAACTAGCTAAACGTTCAATGTAAACAGTGGAAGTAGCTTCCAATAGTCCCTTAGGCTACTGGGTATTACTGAGGTATTAGCCATTATCAGTAAATACTTGTCACATTTAACTGACCACTAAGAGATTTTACTTAAGAGAAATAATTGATTGATCCCTGATTCATAGGAAGTTTATGGAATTTGTTTTTACAGCTCTCTGGTGATCAAATTGTCATATTAAGTATCCCAATGAAAGCGCCACTATACTTACTTGCTTAAATCTTAATCTTTGATAAGTGCTTTTGCTTCAGTCCAAGTTTCCTACATTGTCCAAGACTAGAATGAAAGATATAATGAATGCATGAAAAACTTAATGAGTTGAAATTTTTCTGAAAACCATCTGCATGCTATTATTAATACTTTCTCAGTAACCATGGAGAGAAAAAATTTGTGAAAACACAGAAAATGAATAAATTAATTTCATAATGTACGTATTCTTGGCCAAAAAATAGATCCATACAGTGTATAAAAAAAATTTTTTTTTCAGATATTCCCAGGTTTTTTTCTCAGTGATAACAGACATTAAACAATATTGAGTAACGGGATTCTATCCTAAATATCTTTTTAAATTTTGATTACATAAGACTCACAAGCATGTACATATAACATATTTTTGAAATATTAAAATGGTATATTTTGGGGAAAAAATAATGAATAAATAAATAAAATGGTGTATTTTGGGGGAAAAAATAATAAATAAATAAAATGGTGTATTTCATCCTTACCAATTCCTAGCTGCAAGTTGCCTCAGTACTTCCAAACTGAAGAAATGCCAGAGAGGTCTCATTTCAGGGTTTCTATATTATGTATCGAGAATGCTCTTTCACTGTGACAGGCTGAGCAGCTTGAAGACCTAGGAGGTAAGAAGGACATTTGAGAGAGAAAAGGAAGGGTCACTTCTTCCAGCCAGAGGTTCTTAACAGAGGTGGGAGGAGGGCGAGTAGAGTGGGCTCAGGTAGATGGAAAGACACCCCAAGGGGAGAGGCCCAAGGCTTCCCTTCCCCCTGGGGTCTCTGAGGGGAGTCCCCAGGGCACTCCAGGCTCTGTAGCAACAGAGAAGACTTGAGATGGTTGAGAAGCCAGAGCTGCATGTCAGAAAAAAGCAAAGGTTCAGTCTCCATTCCCAGGCCCCGCTTGCTCCCCTGGGGAGTGGATGCTGACTCACAGCACCTACACCTGCCTTGGGACCCTCCACGCCGAATAACAAGGTGTCATCATACTAGTGTCTGAGGGGCAACCAAGATTCCCAAGGGCTGGATGAGGAAAATGGCGGAGGCCAAAGGAGGTCGAGTCTGCAGGGAGGAGCCCACACGCCCTACTTGGCCAACTTGAACTCTTACAGCCTCTGCAAACTTGAGCAGCAGTCACCAAGTAATTTCTAAAGACCAGACCCACGCCCATCCCACTTCAAAGGAGAACTGCCAAAGGCAACTTGAGGACCACCCAGAGAACAGCGGCTGCCTTTCCTCTAAACCCCACCATGGCGGTTGAGTGCTGTGCCCCATAAATCCTGGCGCCATCTTGAAAAGAGAGCAAAGGAAGACGAAGGGAACTGGAAGGACTGAGGAACTCTCTGGAGCAGATTGAACTAAAGCTAGAGACATGTGAAATTATTAGATCAGATTAAATTTTAAATCATACTGAGCTAAATTTAGTTTTGTTCGCACTGCTCCGTGGGCACAGTCCTCCTGAGGAAGATCAATTAAGTTACAGAGAAAAGCTACATTCTCTTTGCACACCCAAATTGTGGTATGAATAAATTTGCAATCACACTATAATTATAATTACATTGTTTGGTTTAGAGGAAATGTAGTGATGACAATCTTACTCAGGGTCTAACAAATCTCCGAAACTAAAAGAGCTTTTCCCTGAATAGTTGGATGCGAGAGGCTGTATGAGGTTGTGGGGAGAAAGGAGCTAGAAGACAGAGCTGAGTTCTAGGCCCAACTCGACCATTTAGTGTCTGTGTGAGTCACTGAAAGAGTAGCTTCATCTCTACGGCAGTGGGATTGCATGTTGAATGTCCAAAATGTAGAGAATTATTATTCTATATAACTCAGTCTGTTCATCTATAAAATGGGGGGAAATCTGATCAGAAAAAGAGTCTCAAGAATTTTTACAGATATGGCCTGAAAAATGAATTTCTGTACTTACTAAAACAAAACAGAAAAAGAAAAAAAATCCCTGATTATCCCTAAATTTTTTCCTTACAGAAATGACTAAAAAGGCAGGTGTCATTTTTCTCGGATAACCAGTAACTTGTTTACAGTTGGCTCAGTAAGAATATACCTAAGGGCCATGATTTCAATAAAATTCAAAAGCAAACTATAGAGGCTATAGTATTCAAAGACAAAAATCAAAGTTACCTATATGGGATTAGAAATTTGTGTCACACTGTCAGCAACCTGTTTTGTTACAAATAAATTAATTTGAAAATCACTTCCTAGAGTAGTGATTAAAGATGGTAAGTGAGCAATAATTAGTATAAGTCTTAAACACAAATGGAGCTATTATTTTCAAAATAAGTAAAAAGCTTTTCAAAATGAGTGCCTAGACTTCTTGGATATTTTTATCTGGATATGAAAGAAGAATCTTTTGATTATTCCCTACTTCCTTCCTCTGAAGTTTGCTCATTTATATCGATAAAGAATTCAATGCATACAGGATTGATCTATTAACCATCTTCAAACTACAGTTAGGTTTTATAGACTTCTAAAATTTTTCTGTTCAGTGAGATCACAAATGTTTAATACTTTTAGACAAAAGAAGGAAATGAGATGTTCTTGCAAGTGAATCAATTATTCACTGATTCATGTGGACATATAACTCTCCATTAGGAAGAATGTACCAGAACAGGTCCAAAGAACGATCGGTAGTCACATATGCTGACAATAATCATTCCAGTTTTGGAGGTGTGGGAGCCTTCTTCATGCCAAGCAATGAGTAAGATGCTTTTTATATGTTGTCTTATTAATTTTTACCACAGTATCCTTCAGAATTAAGTATTGTCATCACCTTGGGGTAAAAATAGCAGAAATTTTTCTGAGTACACTCCAAGAAAAGGTTTTAGCCATCGATTATTCATGACAGTCTAATAGCTAACGTTGTTTCTAGTAGTTTAAGTGTTTGCAGCAACAAAAATTCTATACTTCACGCATTTCAGATCCATAGGTTAGCTATAACCACAGTAACTGCTCTCTATGGGCAAAGACTGCCATCATGTGGAAATTGTACACATAACAAAAATATTATTTCTTAAACCCAAATATTTTCTTGGCACCTATTAAGAATTTTGAAACTAGATTCTTACATTATTATACACACACACACACACACATCATTGTTGCTTATAATTAAAAGGTAAAATTCTCCTTTAGTTGTGTTTCTAAGTTTCATTTAAAAGAGCCAGTGCTTTGATAACATTTGAAAAGAGAACATACCTCTGCATTTATTCTAAGGATTTATCCTGTCAGTCTTTAAGGCAGTGCATTATATTTTACTAACCTTACTTTACTAATCCTGAAATAATAAAAAGGAAGGTGTGGTGAGACCTTTCTGATAGAATTTCTAGGAGTATTAAATTTTATAATGAATAATTTTATAATAAAATAGATTTTATGACAGAACTCTGGGCTTAGAGAATACTTTCATTCCCTTCCAATACTTCTAGCTCAGGCCAGCCCAGAATACACTCTTGGGATCTATTGTGGACTAGTCAGAGTTTGACTGAGGGATCCTACGTTCCCATTATTATATATCCCCAAAGATGGGGTCACCCTGCAACGCCTCAGCTGTCTTGTGGCAGTGACCATGAGATTAACTCTGCAAATAAATCTTCGTGACACAATGATACTTGAAGCCATCTTTCTCTTTTCCCTTCCCTCTTTCCCCTCAGTGAATGCCGTCACTGACCTGGCTGAATCTAAAAATTCTGTGATTAAATAAATTCTTTTGAGTTAAGACCTATAACTCCTATTAGAATTAAAATGAGTGAAGTATATTACATATACTTCAATCCTTATTTTTAAAGTCAAAATATTCTCAAGGTTTGGAGAAAATAAGGGGACCGAGGAAGTGAATGAAACACGGGAGTCCCGGTCCCACTGAGGAGAAAGAGCAGCCAGTAACCAGTTCCTAAATGAACGACAGATGAATGGACATGAAATGGGCATTGGACCAAGCCCAAGCCTTTCTGGCAGAACGCACAGTTGTGGATTAGAACAAATTTTATACCCAAGGAAATGTCTGGAATTAAGTCACTCATTAAATATTTGAATGGATATCCATTCATTATTGAATGGATAGATGAATAAGGAGGAAATGGAATAAATGAGAAAATAGCACCAATGATAAGAAAAAAGAGTAGGATCTGAGGGCAGGGTTCACTTACCAAAAGCTGTGTTGAGCATATTCTACCAATAAATACTCACCCACTCCGTGTCAGGCAATGTGGAGGGTGGTGAGTGTGATTCAAGAAGTGGAACAGACATTAATCAAGTAGCCACAATTATACATGATGATAAGTGCTATGAGGGAAAACTCTTACATTTTCACAGATACCTACATGGAATAAAAGGAAACTACATGTACTTATAAACTCAAATTTAAGAATTATTTGTTCAAAGACGATCAAACTTTTCCTTCAAGGTATTCAATGGTTCTCTTACTACCTACAGCTTTTAGGTAGGCAAATAGCTAAAGGATGTGCCATTATTTTTTTTATTATCAGGGTAACAACGCTTAACGTAGCCCTACCTTATTAACACATTTTTTTTTTTTTTTGTTAGAGACAGAGTCTCACTGTAATGCCCAGGCTGGAGTGCAGTGGTCAGATCACAGCTCACTGCAACCTCAAACTCCAGGCTCAAACGATCCTCCTGTCTTAGTCTCCCTGCCCTCCTAGGTAGCTGAAACTACAAGTGAGAGTCACCAGGCCTGTTAATTTTTGTTGTGGTGGTCTCCAATGCCCTGGCCTCAAGCAACCCTCCCACCTCAGCCTCCCAGAGTTGCCAGGATTACGGAGTGAGCCACTGTACTCGACCCCTATTAATAAATCTTTAAGTGGCCAACTATAGGCACAATGTTGAACAGGAGATCTTTAGAACTTACTCATCTTACATAACTGAAACTTTATGTGCATTGATTAGCAATGCCAACATCATGTAAATGATATTCATGAAGAAGCCAAACAAGTAACTTTGATGCTATGATTACATCTTTGTATGATACTCAACACGGTGCTGGAAAGTTCCACAAGTATCTGCTTCTTTGGATCAAGGAATTATTTCTCAAGCATATTATTCCTCAAGCCCTAGCTCCACGAGCTATTAGGATATGTTACTCGGAGAGAAAAATAAGGGGAGGGGAATGAAGGTCATAAATTTCGGAAATTCTGAGTTAAACAAAATCATACAAGTTTTCTTTCCTGTGGGTCTTCTTAGAGCCACTGATGGGCTGACAACTTCGTAAATTTCCAAGGGAGTGTTTCTCAAAGTTAATGACCACAGTGCCCTTTTCTGCAGAAGCCTTTTCGGGACTAGTTTCCTGTTCACTTTTGCAAATTCTGCAAATGCAAATAACTTTGTCTAGCATATCGGCCGAAATACGAGTGGCATGTAATCCTTAATATTCATAATCATTTTAGTAAATCCAATTAATCAAAGTAGTTGCTCTCTGAGAGCAATACTCCAAGGCAACAAAACATTAGGTAGATCAATTCCATAAAAAGCAAGAAGAAAAGTACAGGTTTAAGTTCCAGTGCAGTGTCAGTCCTGGAGTCCTGCCGGGGACACTGACCGAGGCTGTGGGGACATCCATGGGGGGCAACAGGGATGTAAAACTGATGCTCCCCCATTGCCTCTGGGGCTGCTCCACTCTTGTATAACTCAGGTTAAATGTCGATCCAACCCCCAACACACAGAATCTTCTCCCCTTTATCATTTTGTTCATTATTCTAGCCATGTGATAACATGAAACATGTAAAAAGGTAATATATCACTAAAAGTGAGTAATCTATTCCTTTCAGATTGACTTAATTCTTCTATTTTAACTTGTAAGCAGTCTCACCCCAAATAATCCAAGACCTGGGGCAAGTGTACAAATGCAGGTCCACATATCCTAAGTCTAATTATATAAGAAGTATAAGTTAAGCTAAACACCGTTAGAAACAATATGTTCTATCATCTTATCTTCACAAATGTACCATCATGATCCCTAGGAGGCCATGTTCAAATTTGTGACTAGCTGGGACGTCTGCACTGGCCCAAGGGCACAGGGAGTGGGCTTCTGGAACCTTCTCTTCCCACCTCCATCTCTGCCCTGCACAGCGAAGGGTCTCCCACACAAAGGTGTGTGCACCTGAGCTCACACATCGAGCTCTGTCCACACTCCCTCCAAACTCTACCCTGTGGACCAATGGTGCACCCGTTGCCATAAGATCTGCTCTTGGGAGAACATCCCTGGCAGGAGGCCTAGTGGGCCCGGGAAAAGCACTGAGCTGTTTGGCCAGGAAATTCCAGGGACCCCTCGGATGGTGCATACTCCGGACAAGTACACAGCCCTGGCCTGACCCTTCTTACCCTGTGACAAAGGGCACAGCTGGAGGAGGGTCAGAGCTAGACAGGTCTCAGGTAGAGCCCAGGAAGTATTTGACATTGAGAATTATTCCTCTGTGAAAATCACACTTTAAAAAGCTGCAGTCTTTGTAGCTATCCTCAGGTTCGGCAGGGGCGGGAGGGTGCAGAGAAAGAAGAAAAAGAAGAAGAAGAAAAGCTATCTCTTATTTGAATTTACTTCTGAAAGCCTCTGGTCACCTTTTCTTCTCGTTCTCCAAGGTAAGATTACTTCCCCTTTGGCATTAAAAAGGAAATTCGATCGGTTGTGTGAAAAACCCAAAAACGAATGTATTTTATCAACTTCAAACTTGTCTCAAGGCTTCCTCTCACACTGTGTTAAATAATAGAAGTCTTCTTAATTGAATTTCTTTGTGCGTAGCATATGCCAGGCGACATTATGCCAGCATCTTGCTCTAAGCAGCAAAACGTTCTTCATAAAAGCGTTACGATCCAGAGTCTCATTCTGTATGGAGGGAAGGCACGAGGGACTGTAGCAGCTTGAGACCACATAAAAACAGCGCCTCTGAAATGTAATTGTGAAAACACACTGCCACGAACCAGGGGGGGGAATATTTCAAATTATAGGATGAAACCAAAGAAGAAGAAAAGGAGGGAGGCTGGAGACTGGAGGGAGGGACGGATGAAGGGAGAAAGGGAAAAGCCCTGTGGTCCAGCGCTGCCCACGGAATCACAATGATACTGATGTCAGTTTCCTAGCATGCCGTCTACAAGGTGATCTATGAATTCATTTCCTCTTGACAGCCACCATCCTTTAGAGGTGAGATTGAAAATGTATGTGCTGTGGACCAAGGTAGTAACTGCATCTGCAATAACAGGCGGCTGTGTTCTTTACCCCAAGGATCCTGGAGCTCCAGCAGAATGGCGACATGGACATCCTGAAGCACAAGTGGTGGCCTAAGAATGGCCAGTGTGACCTGTACTCCTCGGTGGACACAAAGCAGAAAGGAGGCGCCCTGGACATAAAGAGCTTTGCAGGGGTTTTTTGCATCCTGGCCGCCGGCATCGTCCTGTCCTGCTTCATAGCCATGCTGGAGACGTGGTGGAACAAGAGGAAAGGCTCCCGCGTGCCGTCGAAAGAGGTACTTGACTGAGCGCGTCGGCTCTAAGCCGAACCGACAAGCAGGCTGGGTTTCGGGGGAGGATGGTCAGAGGGATGAGGGTGAAGGGTTGGGGTGGTCATCGTTTCTTCTTTCTTTGAAGATTAAAAATGAACTCGTGAAATGGAAACATTGGTAAGACCAATATCAGTTTCCATTTTAAAATATCTCAGATCAGTGAAGAGGAGACGATAATGTTGGAAAGACTGACAGCTTCATGTGCCAGAATGAGCTTTGAAATTCTCCCAAATCCCGGGATAGACTTTAATTCAATAATTTTTAAAAGCCATGATTCCTTTGACCAGTTCACAGAGAGGCTTACCATTTTATTTCAATTAGTTGTTTAGCATGTAGGTAAATTATTTGTGTCTTTAAGACGGGGCCTGAAATATACAATATTACAAGTAAAAATGATCAGAATTTTCCCCTTACCACTGCTTCCCTCTATACACATGTAGATCTGTAGAAGTGACCGTATGCGTTTGGCTCTTCAGTGGCCCCAAGCTTACCAAATCCACACCATGAAATCATCCAGAATTCATTTTTTTCTCCTTTATTCTTGAGTCAGCTCAACTCCAGAGCCATATTAATTTTTCTCTGGATATCTGAAAGAATAATTGCAGAATTACTCATATCTCTTTTAAAGTGGCATGTGCCTTGTTTTCATTATAAATTATGGGATTTATAAGTTAGAGGAAATGTGAAGTTAAAATAAACTACTTGATTCATTTATCTTATTTCCAGCAGACCAAAAGGGTGAACATTTTTTAGATAATCATATTCACTAAAGCCTCACAAACTGAAATGAAACACAATCTGAATTTGCTAAATGATTTGATTTGATGGATAGTTTCAAAGAAAGTTTTAAACTTTCTATAACTAGAACTTGGCTAACTAACTGATGCCTAAGGCGAATCCTGAAAGGATCTGCTTTTAATGCACAAATGAAAATGACTTCTCATTTGCATGTGAATTTTTGCATGTTAATGTATTCTTCCAAGCAGACTGTTTTCTAAAGTAGGCTAAGGATTCCTTCCCACCACCTTAAATGCAAAATTGATCAGCACCATTTATAAGGAAACGTTTGGCTTGGCAAAGATGAATCTTAGCTTCCTACCTGTGTGAATGATCATACATTCTAAATTAGTGGAGACTGAATTAAAAGTAAATCAAGTTTTATTGCAGTGTTTTCTTTGTGGAATAAGCTTCTGGTATCTCTGTTGACATTGATTTCGTGCAAAAGACCACATTAATGCAACATTATGGCTGAGACTTTATATTCTCAAAAATCTGGAAATTAAGGACTCCCCAAGCTCCTTATATTTTGAGTTAGTATATATGATATTAAATTTTTGCATAATTATATCTGTTGATGGATGACTACATTATAGTTGCTGTGGGAACCATAAAATTATATGTCTCAACCCCCTAACGTCTCAGTGATAATACTGCATTAATGGATATTTTTTATTGGATTTTGAAATGAGAAAGAGAAGGAAAAACAGTGACGCACATCAGAATATTTTTCACTGAGGAACACTACCACAGCACAATGAAAAAAATACATACTCCATTCTAACTCGTGACAGCTAATCAGATCCTATGAACAAATATTTTCTCCTCTTATGATCAATAGACATTTAAAATCCTCATTAATTCATTGAGCTTGGCTATAAATAAGACTTCCAGTTTTATTTTTTAAACATAGGGCTGTAATACTCACTCTCAGGGAAAATCCTAAGGGATTTATGAAGGGGTTTCAACTCGGGCAATCTGAGATCTTACTTCTTTTTGTTTTATTAAGTGCTTTCTTACCAAGATGCCATTAGCATAGCTTAAAGCATCTTTGGCTTAGAGGTTATTTAGCATAAAGCTGGCCCTAAACTAAAGCTATCACTCACCGGTCCTGACTTGAAGGGGTCTCTAACTATCTTGCTGACCTCACAATATTGCCTGATTCAGATACTAGATTCCTTGAGTGTGTGAAATCCCTTGATTAGAAATTGATTCTCTTGTGTTGAGTGTTGCTGTTTCTAAACTATCTTACATGTCTCTGGCCTACAAGAAATAACACTTTAACAGTCACTAACACTTTAGTACGATATAGTGTATTGCATTACTTTCCTTCAAGAATGGAAAGCTAAGGTTAGGAGTAAGTGGTTGAAAGGAACAAAAATTTAACTTAGAACGAGACACCCTGAAAAAGGAGGAAGCATAAATAAAGGGGTGGGGGACAGAGTTGCCGAAACCATACTTTCTATTTGTACGGTTTTGCCTGAGCCTGTCCCTTCTAGAATGCCAATCACCCATCTACTGCTCCCAAATCTTTGTAGTTGCATGTGGTGTATGCTCATTTTAGAATTTTTACTGCAAGAAAACTATTTATTATAGAGAACCTTATCTCAGAATCATATTGGTATCCCCCGAATCTAGCACAGTGCCTGGCTCATATTAGGTGCTCAATAAATATTTGTTAAATGAATAAAACCCCAAAGTTCAGTTAATTACATGTTTGCTGAACTACTTTTTTTTTTTTTTAACCATGGAAGCCAGTACTGATGAGAACCTTATTTTCTTTTTCTTCATCTCCAGGATGACAAGGAAATTGACCTGGAGCACCTCCATAGACGTGTAAATAGCTTGTGCACAGATGACGACAGCCCCCATAAACAGTTTTCCACCTCGTCAATTGACTTGACCCCTCTGGACATTGACACTTTGCCAACACGACAAGCACTGGAGCAAATCAGTGATTTCAGGAACACTCATATCACCACCACAACCTTTATCCCAGAGCAGATCCAGACTCTTAGCCGCACACTGTCAGCTAAAGCTGCCTCTGGTTTCACTTTTGGCAACGTGCCTGAGCACCGAACTGGCCCTTTTAGGCACAGGGCACCCAATGGGGGCTTTTTCAGGAGTCCTATAAAAACAATGTCATCTATTCCTTATCAACCAACTCCTAACTTGGGGCTCAATCTGGGTAATGATCCAGACCGAGGCACCTCTATATGAGCATCAGACAAAAATCTCTTCACTGTTTCTTTTTTAGGACTCCCTTTGCAAGGAGCAACTGTAATATTGTGGGACTAACATGGATGTAACTTTAAAAAAAAAAAAATCAGGATTATTAGTAACAATTCTAGCTTTTTCTCCCCACCTTCTCCCTCCTCTCTCGTCTCTTATTTTTTTCTCTCTCTCTTCTCCCCTCTCCTCCCATACATTTCCCTCCACTTTTTTTTTCATTACTCAACTTGTTCCCCCAGAATGTAGTATACTAGGATCCTATTAGTCTGCTTTTCATATACTGTACATCAAGTATAGGAAATGTGCACTGAGTATACTAAAAGTATATGCAGGATTAATTTTACATAAAGGCCTCTTACGTAATGTTTCTCTATTTTTAGAACTATAATTGCAATAACTTCAGTCTTTTTACATTCTTCTGCTGCATCCATACAATGCTCCACTGCTGTTGAGTGTCCTTTAACTGTGGACCAAAGGCAACCCCTGCAGTGTTTAAAAAACAATTTAAAGACCATTCAGGCCACACATATGAGAATGCAATTTTGTAGGATTACAAAAAAGCCATTAATATGCCAGTCAAGACTACAGTTAAAACTACTGTTGCACTGCACCAGTGCATATGACCTTTATGTGATTGTACAGTATTAAAAGTTTTTTCTTATGTACAGTAAACTTTATCATATGGCAGAAGCCTCTATTGTGTTAAATAAATTAGTATCTCATATATATACATATATATGCACCTATATAATGTGTGTATATATAAAAAGGCGGCCATTGCTATTGCAATTCATTTAATAAAGCTTTAGTTAAAACAAAAAAAAAGTATTGTATACAGGAACTATGTATATGCAGGGGTTCTTTTCAGTTAGAAAAGGCAGGTTGCTTTAATGTTATTCTGACTCGCATTGTTTGCCAACAGAGAATATTTTATACTTTTGTTATTAAAACATCCAGGGCAATTTAATATTTGTTCCTAGATGTAACTCATTTGAATAGGTTTTGCATTTGTTATTAAGCAGTGTATAAAGCTAACCTTGATAATTTTAGTTTTAATTAATTATCTAAATGAAAAATGCTATTAGCGGAATCACATCCTCGACAGCACATAGAGCTCTAGAAGAGTTTAAACATAGATCATTGAAGGTTAAAACATCCTCTTCCAAAGCAGTAAGCCAATCAGTACAACAACTGTATTTGGGGAGGGGTGGGAGCCCTTGAGAAATATTGATGTGGCCTTAATTACTGTCATACATTATCCTAAAGAAGAAAATACAATAACCATACTGGGCTCTCAACCCCCTTTTTTATTCAGTTCTGTTTGGAGGAGTTATGTATTTTTTACACTAGTGCCAAGTATATAGAAGGATGACAGCAAAAACAGTGCCTCTTTGTGCACACCCTTTTAAAGTAGCATTCTTACCTGTTAGAAATGTAGAATGAACTTTGTTTGTAATCCTTAAATTAAAATGTGGTAAGTAGGAAGCAAGAACTTATTCTGTGTTTTTACGCAGCCATACACTTATTTTAATCTAATTCATTCTGTGGCTAGGATTGATAATAGGAATCAACCTATGTGATTTACTTTAGGAGAAATTAAAAGGTATATTCTTAAGATATATTCTATTTTGATGCTAATTCTGTTCTGGGGAGCATCTTGTATTGTCACTGTTTTTGTACTAAATCTTCAAATATTGTCTACTGTGTAAGGCAGAAAAATTTCTTATCATGCAAAAACCATTTTGTTTCCAGGGTGACAAGTACCTAAGTGCATGCACAACTTGTTTTCCCTTGTAACATTCATGATCTCATTCACAACTCTGATTTTAAAACAAAAAATCTTTACAAGAGCTATGTAGGGACCTACCAGATGTTACAGTGATTTTAGCTATCAACAAACTGTTAACCATGTATAATATTTAAAATAGGCTTATTTTGATGTATTGCCTATTATACAAATACACAAACATTTTTGGAGGCCTCAGTTATGAGTGACAGAGCTTTCTGTGTATAATTTGTCTAAATAATTTGTCTAATAAAAATGTTTTCTAAACTTGCTCTCATACTATTGAAGTCTTAACTGTAAGATTTAAAAATGCTTACTCTCTCACATATCAAACTAAATTTTTCTAAAAAAATTATCTTGAGTTAATTAAAACATAAAACACATTTTACTAGCAGAACTATGTCAAAATGAGTGACTTTCTAAAAACAATACTAAGTGATGTCCTAAACCAATGAAAAACTGTCTTTCTGCTATTTGAGATTATTTGAACCAACAATGTATTTGTTTGTTATGGATGTCTCCATAAGTGCTTTTTTGGGAGAGATTTACCCTGTTTCATGTAAATGATGCAACCATTATAATTATAGCAGGGTGAGGGTTTGTTACAAAAAAAAAAAAAAAAGAAAAGAAAATTAAGGGTAATTATCATACTTATGATTTATTTATTAAAAATTGCTTTACTGTTAGAAAAATATTCATCATGCTGAATCTATTAGTTTGGAAATTAATTTAGACTCCAGTATTATTTCTAATAAATTTTTCTGCATTTGAGCACCAGTACTTAATTTTTTCAGTATTTAACTCATGGGTATATATCTGAAAATATACCTGGAAAATATAATTTAGATTAAAATCTCTACTGTTGTAATTTGTTCCATCAAAAATAATTCTTTAAATATTGGAACTAAGAAGAACTTTGGCAATCTAGACTATTTCTCCCATTTTACAAATTCAGGAACATAGGATGCTAAGAAGCTGTGACAAGCCCAAACATTTGACAACCTGAGACTAAAAACTGAGTCTTTTAAAAAACAGTAATAAAAACTCTGCCATCCTTCGGTCACATTCACAAGGATCCTCGTGGATTGTCATTGTAGGGATGTTCAGACCCAAAGCCTCCAACATCTCTTCTCACCAAGCCTTGGCTGCAAATCTCTAAGAGCCTTTCTTCTTTGTTTGGGACACATAGATCATCCGATTCAGCTGCTCCTTTGACAGGGGGAAAGTGAGCACCTACCCAACGTCATAGCCGATGGCAGAACTAAGGCCAATTCCCATTTCTGTCTAGTGCTGATTCTTTTGGTCCAATGCCTGCCCTGGTTCACACCACCTAGACCAACCTTGCTATTTCAGTACAAGACAAATACCCTTCTATCCAAGTACTTTGTTTCTACTCAAATGTCCAGTTTATTCCTTTGGTGAACCACTAAGCTATCCGGTTGTCACTGTACTACATTGGAACTTATGTGAATAGAATAGGTTTTGGTTTAATCATACTTACTTATAAGTTGTAAGACTACCTTTCTTCCTCATACTATTCAGCTACAGGCAACATGTCACATTCTTAATTATATTATTTTTTTTCATCTCCTTTAGTTTGGGATTGGCTGTCAACTGCATAAATACTTTAAAAAATAGACTTTGCTGAACAGTACTTTGCTTCATCAATTAATAAAAAAAAGAAATCTATTTACCTTACATGATACCTTCTTAGCCATACAATTGGATGACAGACTTTTCCTATTTTATAATCAGAATTTTTAATGATGAAACACACATGGCATTGTAAGTATAATAAATGAGGCCAAGCGAAGAGCTTACATGCTGGTAAACATAGGTTTTATCCTTAAAGATAAATCTCATGATGACTGATAAAATACAATAGGCTCACTAAAATGTGACTTCCTTCTAGAATATTTTTATTTCTAAAAACAAATTCTATAGCCAACCCTTGTGACTAGATATTAATAAATGGCTTTCAATTATTGCCATAACTATCATTTCAACAAATTTTGGTAGGCCCCCTCTCAACAAATATTTTAATAGATATCCTCTTATGAGGCAGGCTATATTAGCTCTCTTGAGTGGAAATGATTTATCTGACACTGAAAAATCAGAACATAAAGCTATTAATATTATTTATATTAGATATCATAGATTTAATTCAATTCTATTGACGTTTACAGAGAATCTATGATGCAAAAGCCACTGTGCTAAGCAGTTGTGCGTGGCAGAAATGAATACACACATGTAGACATGGGTCTGGATGTGTTCTACCACCCAGCTTCATCCTTGCCTCCATATCCACGTGCGAGATACAGAAGCCACCTTACAGACTTTCTGCAGTGGCAGAATGAGTCACCCCCAACCAGGTCAGTCCTCTTTGGGCCTGGACAATCTGACTGGCCAGAACAGTCCATCCTAGTAGTTCTCAAGCATCCACTGAAACTGCCTCTTAGGTCCAGACCACCTTCCCAAAGAAGACTTGGAAATTCCCCAAGATGCCAGACCATGAGGCCAAATTTTCAGAAATGTGAAAATTCCAATAAGCCCCAGGCAGACTACTATCCAACCTGTCATCCTTATCAATACCTGCATACCATTCAGTGACTGACTCCTACCTCTAGGTGTCCACATTAGAAAGATGCAGACTACAATAACTCGATTTCTATCCCTGCAAGTCTAACAGTTGTGATAGTCAGAGCTCTACCATGTTGCAAACAAATAGTGTCAGAGGGAGCAAACATAGTAAGTCTTATTCAGGCTTTTTCATGTTGCAACAAAGCCTCCTCGCCTCCTTTCCTGTCCTCTAAGATACAGGATGCAATGCAACCTGCGAGCCCAGTGAATGTGAAGTGTTCTATGTACCGCCCGCCATGACAACAACCTCCAATACCCACACACCTCCAGAAGAACAGAAATGACACGGTTTTGCTCCATTCTATAGAGCCACCCAGAGGCATGGAACAGTTAAACCATGTAATGATTCATCCTACCACTGGGATAGAAACAGATGAAGGAGCTCTCTCTCATTTCTCCACCTGAATTTTCCAAATTTCCTGTGTTTTTTTGAGAGTATTCATTTGCTTTGTTTCCATGTAATATTGATGACAAAGCAAAACACCATTAGAATTGGAGAACTTTTTTTCATATCTGAAGGCTCTATCCAGACTAGCTATTGCATATAATTGAAGGCTAAGTACCACCTTTTGATTAATTTTGCACATTTCTTAGAATTTCTTTAGAGTGAAGAAGAGAAACTGTGGGCACATTACTGATTTGGGGCACATTACTGATCTTATATGTTAGACACTACTGTCTAACCACATGTGGAAGGAGGACCTAGTTTCCTTTTGGAGAAACCCATAGTTTTAAGCAGCCCATTTCAAAAGTCTAAAACTATTCATGCTATGATCTAAAAATCATGAAATTTTCAGGATGACATTAATTCTCATTAATTAAAAACCAATTAAACTTTCATAACAGCTGCTTTAGAAGGAGAAACATATGTCACCAAAACAAAGAATGATCCAATGTCAGAAGCAGAGAAGGGATGACAAACATTGCTTCTAATAAATATTTTGCCTGTCACAAGACTTAAAATAGGAGTAAAAGTCAAACTTTAATTTGTAAAGTTGTTACATTTTATTATTAAATTTGTGCTACTGAAAAATTTTAGGAAGCATGTATCCTACTTAAGTGGCTATTTTTAATTTTCAAAAATTAAACTTCAATAAAAATACTATTTTTAAACACATGCAGGTATACATATGCAAAGATAATCTGTAACTTCACGAATTTAAAAAGTAAACAAATACAGCTTGCTTACTCACCAAAGATTCATAATAGAAGAGTTAGTCCTTTTTAAGAATTAATTCTTCTAATATGTAATAAAATAATATTCAATTGGCAAAAATTCAAATTAAATAAAACTTTCAGGATCACAGCTGTTTTCTGAATCCAGAGATACCCGTATCTATGTCACACTAGATAGAGGATATTAAGTAATTTAGTATCTATAGTTAATATTTAATTCCTTTCCAGAATCATATTAAAGTTGACTTTAAAATTAATGCTCTATTAATACCTGTTTACAAAAGTTGGCCATGAGATTTGTTGTTAGAAATAAAAATACACAAAAATTAAGTTGAAAATAGAAGTTCCATTTGTCCTGCCCATCTCATTGGCTTTTTCATGGTGGAAATAGTTATTGAACAACTAATATGTTCAAGTACTCCTCTAGATACTGTTTTAAAAGCTTTGAACATATCTAATTGACATATTGACATTATCTATCTAATAAAAAATTCTATAAACACATAATGTCATTTAAGGAGTATAATACTTCCAAAATCAACATATTAAAAATTAAAAATAACTAAGCAGTGTAGCAACATATACACATAATTGGGGCTCCTAGATTTAATTCTAAATTTTTTAACTTTATATAACAATCAATTTTAAAATGACTAAACATTTTCAAACTCACTGCTCCCTCTCTCAGATTTCTCCATGGAAATATCATGGTAAAAATGACCACAAACTTAGCAACCCATGTGCAGAAACACTTCTCATATGTACAGCCTCAAACATTTTTGGTGTGTCCAACAGCTCAATCACCAACAATTAATATATATATATATATATATTTTTTTTTTTTTTTTTTTGAGACAGAGTCTCACTTTGTTGCCCAGGCTAGAGTGCCGTGGCGCCAGCCTAGCCCCCAGCAACCTCAAACTCCTGGGTTTGAGCAATCCTTCTGCCTCAGCCTCCCAAGTAGCTGGGACTACCGGCACGTGCCACCATGCCCAGCTTTTTTTATATCTATATTTTTAGTTGTCCAGCTAATTTTTTTCTATTTTTTAGTAGAGATGGGGTCTCACTCTTGCTCAGGCTGGTCTTGAACTCCTGACTTTGAGCGATCCTCCCTCCTCAACCTCCCAGAGCGCTAGGATTACAGGTTTGAGCCACCACACCCAGCCCAACAATTAATATTTTTAATTAATTCTTTCTTGTTCATCAACATTAAATGAAGTTTTAAATTCTTCTCCATAATAATGATTTTGTGTCTCTTCTTTTTTTTACTGGCATTAGTACATATACATAAAGTTTAGTAAGGTTGCAGGGAGACTTATTAGGAACAAAACAATACGGGAGATCGATCAGACCACAAACAAATACTTTCTGAGCACCTACTATTAGCATGGCCTCCTAGGGCAGAGTTTTTCTAGCTGATGTTCCAAGGCGCTCTCCTAGGCCAGCAGTGGTTCCGGTGTGAAGTAGTGATCCCTTCATTTCTCAGGGTGGCCAGTGGGACCCTGGGCTGGAATTCTGCCTGTGAGCACCTCTTTCACCTGGCTTCTCCTTAGAGAGCTTCCAAGGCTAGAGAAACAAAATATAAACATTTGAAAAGTTAAATAGAAGAAACTCACTGTATATACATCACATCAAAAGACTTGAATATAAATTATATATTATGATGCAGAATCTCTTTTTTTCTTTTTATCCTAACACAGTTTATTTCTGGGAATTTATGTTAGTATCTTATTTAAATATTTTTTTAATTTTGGCATATTATGGGGGTACAAATTTTAAGGTTTCAAAAAATGCCCTTTCTCCCCTACCCCTGCAAGTCTGAGTTTCCAGCATGACCATCCCCAGATGGTGCACATCTCACTCGTTATGTATGTATATACCGCCCCCTCCCCCCTCCCACCTGCCCAATACCCAATTACTGTAGTTCCTATGTGCCCACTTAGGCTCAGTTAATACCAGTTTGCTGGTGAGTATATGTGGTGCTTGTTTTTCCATTCTTGGGATACTTCACTTAGTAGAATGGGTTCCAGCTCTATCCAGGAAAATACAAGATGTACTATATCACCATTGTTTCTTAGAACTGAATAATACTCCATGGTATACATATACCACATTTTATGAATCCACTCTTGGATTGATGGGCACTTGGGCTGTTTCCACAGGCTTGCAATTATGAATTGTGCTGCTATAAACATGAGAGTACAGGTGTCTTTAATTGCCAAATTCGTGGTCTAGAAAAAATAATCTATGAGAAGACAAAAAGAATAATGCAGGCTGCATGACTGGGGATGGTTTCATGGAATGAGTGGAAATTTAGCTTAATCACAAAGAATATGGAAAGGTCAGAAGAATGCTTTTGTATTGGAGGCTACAGTGCAACCCAAGGCGCAAGTGTAGGAAAGAGAGTTCAGAGGACAGTAGACTATAACATCCGGAACATAGGTCTCATGTCAGGGAGCAGCAGAAGGTAAAGCTTGGATGGGATTGTGGGAAGCCTGAAGGCTGAGTTCAAGAAAGAACATTATATCCTGTTCATTCATTCATTCGTGTACTCAACGTATGTTCACCGAGGTCCTACTATGTGCACAACACTATTTTACGTGTTAGGAATACACCAGTCAACAAGACAAATCCCTGCCCTCATGGAGTTTACAATTAACTTGGAAAGACAGAAAATAGGTAACATAAATAAGTGAAGTATGAGTCTACTGGAAGATGATAAGTGCTGTAGAGAAAAGCAAAGCCATAGAGCGGGAGCAGGCAGACCAGGATGGAAGGGGGAGGGATACAGTGGTCAGGAGAGTCCTCACCGATAAGCTGATGTTTGATTGAAGCCTTAAAGGGGGTGAGGGAATTAGACATGCTGCCACCTGGGGAAAGAACATTCCAGACTTTGGGAACAGCCTGTACAAATGTTCTGAGATGGGACTGTAGCTGGGCATGTTTAATGAGAGTTGATTGATTTGGCTAGACCAGAATGAGTATTGGGAGATCCGTTAATGGGAGGAAAGCCCAGAGAAGTAGTAAGAGGCTGACATCATAAGGCTCTTTAGGACACTGTGAAGACTTGCGCTTTCCACCAGCATGGGATGGGAAACCACTGGAATGTTCTGAACAACGTAGAATGCCTGCTACTAGACCCAACACGTTGATAACAAAGCCAGATATAAATCAACTTTGGAATCAAAATTGCTGTGACTTTCCCACTCTCCTTTGGGCCTAAATATTTGCCAACATTTTAAGCAGAATATTATGGGAGAGTGAGATGGCAGGGCCAGTGGCTGGCCATGTCTCCCTTGGAATTTCAGTCCTTGAATCACCACAGAGAGACGGAAGCCGGGCTGGTATTCACAGAGCCGCAGGACCAAAACCTCCATCAGTGGCAGGGAGGAGCCACTGAAGATTTTTGATCATGGGAGAAATAATGCTCTTGAAAAGGTGGTTTAGAAAAATTAAGCAGGTAGGAATTCATCAACCGGAATGAAGAAGCTGCCAATTAGAAGGCTTGAGCAATAGTTCAGATATAGGCTGAATATCTGTGGGAGTTTCAGAAAAAAAGAAGACACAGAGGGTGGATACAAGAGAAGTATCTTCTCTCTGAAGGAGAAATCAAGAGACCTTGAAGATCAGCTGCACATAAAGTGTAAAAGAGAAAGAACATGTAAAAGATGACCAATTTTTCAAATTCAGCTGCCCCCAGATTCCTTAGGTTTTTACTCAGCATTTATGGGGAGGCTACTGGGCTGAGGTGAGGCCCACTGGGCTTCCATTAGGGCAGCTCTGCTCTGATTTCTTCACTTAGAGTCATCACAGATAACAAAATTCATGGCGTATGATCCAGGCACATCCTCCTGTATACTTCAAATCATCTCTAGATTATCCGTAATACTTAATACAATGTAAATGCCATGTGAATCGTTGTTATGCCATATTGTTTAGAGAATAATGGCAAGAAAAAAATCTGTGTCCTAAACATGTACAGACTAATTTTTCCAAATATTTTCAATGTGCGGTCGGTTGAACCCACAGATGTGAAACCCATGTATACAGAAGGCCAACTTCTGTATATTCGACTTCCAGTTAAGATTTCCTTCATCCTCTGGATAACCACATCACTGACAAATGACCAAAATCTCAACTCAAATGTTTCCATTATAGCATTCAAATTTTCATTATCTAATTGTTAGCTTATCCTTCCTTATGTTGGGTCTTTGTATGTGTTAAAAGTTATTTCCTAGCTGGGCACGGTGGCTCACACCTGTAATCCTAGGACTCTGGGAGGGCGAGGCAGGCGGATTGCTCGAGGTCAGGAGTTCAAAACCAGCCTGAGCAAGAGCGAGACCCTGTCTCTACTATAAATAGAAAGAAATTAATTGGCCAACTAAAATATATATAGAAAAAACTAGCCGGGCATGGTGGCGCATGCCTGTAGTCCCAGTTATTCGGGAGGAGGCTGAGGCAGGAGGATTGCTTGAGCCCAGGAGTTTGAGGTTGCTGTGAGCGAGGCTGACGCCACGGCACTCACTCTAGCCTGGGCAACAAAGCGAGACTCTATCTCAAAAAAATAAAATAAAATAAAATATAAAGACTTTGAAATAAATAAATAAAAGTTATTTCCTATAGGTTCTTTGAAATCCTACAGAACAAGCCTCATTCATTTTTCTTACATAACATTTACCATGTTTCCTACATGGTGAATACTCAAAATTGATCAAACTGTCCTTCAACACAGGAACAATGACTCAAATCCTATAATTGGGGCTTGAAATACACCCAGTAGCTCCAATGTCTTTAAAGAGGGAATGAGCGAAAGCAAGGCCCTCCTGCACTGGGCTGGCTAGAACCGGGCAGCAGACATACCTGATCAGAAAGCCAAAAACTGCTTCCAGATACAGACTTGTCTTAGAAACTAAAATTAGCCCAAACATTACAAACACCTGCTAGGTACTAGCCAGTATACTGGGCATTAAAATCAAATCAAATACCTGTGGAATGATCCATGTCTGTTTCCTCATAATTGTTATGTGCTTTTAGTCCTGAGTCTGTTTCAACATGAAGAGTTCAGAAAGCGCCTGTTAACACAGTTAAGGGTACTCTAAAAGACCACAAGTTAGGCCTGAAATACTCATCATCACCAGTTCTACCCATTGACAGAGATGAACTTTCACCAAGCAGGTACTATCCAAAAGACCACTTGTATTTCATTTGGATCTTGTCTGCCTGCTTCAACTACCTCTCAACACCAAGTCCATTATGATGTTTCACTTTTAAGAGGTCAAAGATGATTTCCCTAGCTCCCTGGGAGTCCGAGGCAGGCGGATCGCTCAAGGTCAGGAGTTTGAAACCAGCCTGACCAAGAGCGAGACCCTGTCTCTCCTATAAATAGAAATAAACTAATTGGCCAACTAATATATATAGAAAAAATTGGCTGGGCATGGTGGCGCACGCCTGTAGTCCTAGCTACTCAGGAGGCTGAGGTAGGAGGATTGCTTGAGTCCAGGAGTTTGAGGTTGCTGTGAGCTAGGCTGACGCCACGGCACTCACTCTAGCCTGGGCAACAAAGTGAGGAAAAAAAAAAAAAAAGATGATTTCCCAATTCTAAGAAAACAAAATCATATATCGAACACAAAACAGGAAATAGGCATTATGTGTCTTTATAAATTTAGAATAACTTTGGTAAAACCTGCTTTCCCAAATGTTTGCGAATATAATTCCTTGCAAAGTACTCTTGTTCCACAGACTTACTTTTACAATATAAACCGTGAGTCACACACACACACCCCTAATCTTTCTTTCCTGTAAAAGAGAACAGCATACAAATTGTGTCAGCATGTTGCATTGAATTTCCACACAATGTAAGAATTCAAAGTAGTTTGCAGAGGCATGTGTTTCTGAATTGCAATTAATAAAATACATGGCATCTATCCTAACTAAAATGATTTAGTAAGGAGTGAAGTTTAACCCATTCTCATTTAAAGAAGTAAGTTGCTAATTTCTGCTTCAATTCTCAGTCTCTGCAGGCCAATATTTATGTTCTCCTAAGTCTAGCAACCCTGGGGAGAAGGGCATGCTGACCAGGCACCAGGCACTACATTTGTGTTTCACTTGGTTGTCATAATAACCCTGTAAGTCTGCCATTGTTGATACTAATTGAACAGATTAAAACAAAACAAAACCTAAGATAAGACTCTGGAAAGTTAAGTAATTTGGCCATGCTCACACAATTAGTAAGTGACCAAAACAGAATTCAGCCCATATCTTTCTAATTCAGAAACCCATGTCCTTTCCACCTCAACAGGCTGTTCCTGGAATCAGAGAGAAGGGAGGTGAAGGGCCCTTCTATGGTCACTCACTGATGTACGAAGCTTCATACATGAGGATACATAAAATTCTAGATGATTACTCAGCAGCTGAGTATATTTTCCATATAAAAGCTACAAATGGTAAATAAAAATTTCATAAAAGATAAATATAGATGATGCCTGCATCACAGTAGCTTAGAAAAGAAAATATAAACAGATTCAGGGAAATATCTTGTCAAATTGTCAGGTTGGTGTCTACAATAGAGACTGGTCCAATACCAGCAAACCAGCTCATCCTCCTCTTATCTTCTTTAACTACACTGAGAGGGTCGGCCACCTTTCTGGTCTTCTTCCCCTCTTTCTTAGAGTCCCTCTAAAACAGAAACGTTAGGAAAATCATTCCCTGCTGAGTGCATTTTCATAATGCTCTAAGGCCTGATCCCCTTTTTCCAGACCTGCAAGACAAGTCTAAGCACATGTTAGCCTCTCCCTGCAATGTCTCCAAAGTGTCCCTTCTGTTACCTCCTACACATCTTACTATGAATAGATAATCTTATCAAATTACTTCTTGGATCATGTTACTTCATGATTTAATTTTTCTGGATGGCATTTCTATGGCCTGCTAACTAATGACCAAGCACCTTAGCTGAGATTTCTTCAGGCGGGAAGCATTAAGGCAGGCTTCACAGAGAAGCAGCATTTGAGCCAAGGTAGTAGGCTTTCGACAATGGGAAATATGAACGTAGACTATCAAAGCAATATGTAAAATAAATAAATAAATAAATAGATAGATATAATGGACAAGTAGGGGCCAGGGAATAAGGCTATTTGACTTAAAACGGAAGGTCATATAGACACAGGCAGAAGATAAGAAAGTGCTGGTTTGTTGATACATTCAATAATTTTATTTCATATTTTGAGAGTTGTTTT
Organism: Mirza zaza; assembly: GCA_008750895.1. Lineage (NCBI taxonomy): Eukaryota > Metazoa > Chordata > Mammalia > Primates > Cheirogaleidae > Mirza > Mirza zaza. The sequence continues at coordinate 23,139 of VSMD01019543.1, read as the reverse complement.
ATACATACGTATATACACACATACACTAGGCACTGCAGTGCACACAAATATGCGAGATTCTCGAAGCTGTTGTAGAAGGGATGTCACGTATGTATATAACTACGACATAAGGCAAAGTATGCTGTGTTCCAAAAAAGTAATACAACATATTATAGCAATTCAGAGAAGAGAGGGATGATACTCTTCTAGACATCCTTTTACTGAAATACAGCTATCACTCCAATTTAAAATGATATGTCAGGACTTAAAAGTAGTCCAGAGCATTTTGTGAATTCAGAGAAAGGCGAGATCTTCTCTGATGTGGATAATAAAATATCTTCATGCAGAAGATAATTTTGAAGCTAGGCCTTGAAAGGGGACTCTAATTTCCACAGGTATAGAGGAGAGGAAAATGGTTTTAGGCAAAGGGAAAGATTCGCTCCAAGTCACAGTGGAGGAAAGCATATTTGGGAATGATCAAACAGTTTGGCTGGAACATACAGCCCAGGAAGAGCAGTGTAAAAATCAAATCCAACCACCTACCTAATGTTTGAGTTTCATTCCTTTTATAATCCAGTCCATTTTTGAACAGCTGTGAATATTAGAACTGCGATGGTGTTTACAATCTACTGGAGAAGACAGACAGTGTAACAGGCAATGACAATAAATTGGGATAAGTGCTTTGGTAATGGCAATGCAGGTGATTTGCAACCCAGCCCAAGGCTAGAAAAAGCTCTCTGGAGGCTGAGAATCCAAGTTAGATCTGAGGGATAATTGCGAGTCAGCCAGGCAAAGGAAATCAAGGTTGTTCAGCCCAGCGACCAGCATCAGCAAAGACCTGGAGCCAGAGGGCAAGTTTTGTTCCAGGGACTAAAAGAAGTCAGGCTGAGCTGGAACTTAAGAGTAAACGGAAAATATCAAAAGAATAAAATGAAGAAGTAGGGAGCAGGTCTTGAAATACTTTATAAACACATATAAAAGAATCTGTATTTTTAAGGAATGATGTTCCAGGCATGACTAAGAAGCCACTGAAGTAGTAGTAAAGTAGTAACCTGATCATGTTTCTAGTTTAAAGAATCACTCTTGCTCTCCCAGGAGAAAGTTAGGGAGTGGGACAAGACCTAAAAGAAGCAGACCAGTGAGGAACTTTGTGTGGCAATCCAATGAGAGGAAGCAGTCCTAACCCCAGATAGTAGCAGCAGGGGAGGAAAGAGGTGGGCAGATTCTAGAGAGAGTTGTGGTGGGAATACAGTCTGGGTCTGGGCTTGAGGTACAGGTTCAGTGTCATTGTGGAGGTAATCAAATCATCCAAGTGTTACAGCAAGTGTTACGGCGGGTGGACCCAAGACAAACCGAGGGGCACACAGAGAGTCGGAGAATCAAAGTTTATTTTGCCAGCTGGCTCAGAGGGGCCTCGCCACCAAATTCTGAGCACCATCTACCCGATTTTTCCCACTTTTATTAAGTTGGGGTGGTCTGAGTAGTGGGGCACCAGGTGTAGGTTAGTTGATGTGTCACCAATAGGTTAATATCATGTTGATGCGCCAGGCAATAGATTTAGTGTTATGCTGATGCCAGGCAGGAGACCAGTTGATGGGCCGGGTGACAGGTTAGTATTATGCTGATGTGGGTCTTCCATGAGTGGCCCGGGTCTCCGGTCCCTGAGGCACCAAGTAACAGATGGGAGTTTCCCTCATCATTCCCCTCTTTGATGCCCTTATATGTCTACTACAGGGCATCATTTCCCAGTGGGTGGTAGCCTCGTAAGGCCATTATGTGAGCTGTTATTTTTTAGGTTACAGTTGTCCACAAATTTGATAATCGCGCTCAGTATGCAGGGGCCTGTGACGGTGCCAGTCCAGTATTTCCTTCCCAACTGTGGCACACCTGAGCCTGCCTATAACATGTCTTTGGCATGTAGGTGCAGACTGTGAAACTTCCCATGGTCCAGAAGCCTCCAGTGACCCAGTTAGTGGAGGGAATCTAAGTCCTAGCATAACAGGCCTCAGGGCAGGGTTTCTCTGCCACAGCTGTTAGGGCGAGTGCCCCAACCAGGAGCAGGGTGGGGACTGAGGCAGGAGCAGACACCCTAAGTTGAGCCAAAATACCACGGTGAGAGACGCCTTCTGCAGTCCAGTCAGCCTCCTGGAGCTACCGAGAAGAGCCCAGTCCCCAGTAAAGCCACTACAACCCCAGTGAGGGCAGGGTGAGTGGTCGTATGTACTTCTGTTTAATCCCAGGTGTGGCTGTCCTCTTTGGAAGACGGTTAAGCTGGATCGTCAGTGGGTTCTGCTGGCCCTGACGTGCAGCCCAGAGATCAGTTTCGTTGTCTGGTTCGGCCTTTTTCACCCGGGAATGATGGATCCACGGAGTGACACCTGCAACTTTAACAGCAGTGGGAGGAACCAGTATTGCAGTATGGGGCCCCTTCCAGGTGGGCTCTAAGGTGTTTTTTTAGTCCTTTACCCAGACTAGACTTTTTGGCTGATGGGGGTGGACAGGCAGACCCAGGGCAATAGGGGTTTTTTCTAAGACAGAGTGGTGGCTATGGCGCATAGTTCTGGCTAAGGCTTGGAGGTGTTTGTATTCAATTCCCCTAGTTGTCTAATGTCTCCCCTTAATCGCTTGGTAAGTGGGGGAGGTCTGCCGAACAGGATTTCAAAGCGTGAGTATCCTGTGGGCCCCGGTGTATACCTGACTCTGAACAGGGCTGGGCTTAGCATGTCTGCCCAGGGTAACTGTGTTTCCTGACGTAGCTTCACTAGAGTGATCTTGAGAGTCCAGTTCATGCGCTCTACTTTGCCTGAGCTCTGCGGCCTGTAGGCTGTATGTAGTTTCCATTTGATTCCTTGTGCCTTGGTGAGGGTTTGCATGACCTCCGCAGTGAAGCTTGGTCTTCCAGACGATTGCTGGTGGCAATTGGATCTGTGCCCTTTTGGTGCCCTCCACAGTGGATGACTGCAATTTCTTTTGGCTCCCAAATTGTCTCCAGCAGTTGGAGGATTTCATCCCTATTTTTGATCTCCTTTCCACCTGCAGTCAGCAGCCCCCTCTCCCTGTATATTGCCCCGTGGACATGTATTATGGCAAAGGCATATTTAGAGTCTGTGTATATGTTTGCCTTGTTACCCCGGGCATGCCTGAGGGCTTGGATGGGGGCCCATAGCTCCACCCTTTGTGCCAACCACCCTTGGGGCAGGTGAGCCGACATGAGGACTTCATCAACTGTGGTGACTGCGAAGCCCGCCAGTCGTTTCCCATTCTGGATAAAACTGCTGCCATCCGTGTAGAGTTCTAAGTCCGGTGCCGGTAGAGGACTGTCTCTCAGATGTGGCCGGCTGGCAGGGACCTCCTCTCCCGCCTCAGTACAATCATGGCCCCGGGGGCTCTGGCTCGGTGGGTAGGAGGGTGGCAGGATTCAAGGTCCGCACAGTCTCCAGGGTGACCCTCGGATTTTTGCATAGCAGGCCCTGGTATTGCGCTAACCAGTTGCTTGAGAGCCACCAGTGCCCTGAGGTGTTCATTAGAGATACTACTGTATGAGGGACTCACACACGGAGGTTCTGTCCCAGTGTGAGTTTCTCTGCTTCCTTGACTAGTGGGACAGTGGCCACCAGTGCACAGAGGCAAGGTGGCCATCCTGCCGCTACCAGATCCAATTGTCTCCACAAGTAAGCCACTGGTCTCTGCCACGGGCCCACAGTTTGAGTCAAAACCCCCAGAGCCGCTTATTTCTTCTCCTCTACAAACAGGTTAAAGTCTTCAGTGAGGTCCGGATGCCCTAGGGTGGGGCTCTTTTTAGTGAGTCTTTTATTTCCTGGAAAGCCCTTTCCTGACTCTCGGCCCATTCCAGTTCTTTGTTTTCAGGCCCGCGTAGGACCTCGTACAGAGGCTTGGCTTTTAGGGAGAAACTTGGGATCCAGATGCGGCAGAATCCGGCTGCTGTGAGGAATTCTCTGAGTTGTCTCCGACTGGTCGGCCTGGGAATTGTACAGATGGCGTGCTTACGCTCATATCCCAGTGTCTGCCGCCCCTGAGTGATGTGGAAACCCAGGTACTTCCCTGCTGCCTGCAGATCTGTGCCTTTTCCCAGGAGACTTTGTACCCTGTGTCCATGAGCAGCTGGAGCAGGCACCGGGTTCCTGAGCGGCCGTCTTTTCTGGCTGGGCTTGCTAGAAGGGGGTCATCGACGGACTGTAGAAGTGTGCAGCGGGTTTCTTCTCACAGAAAGGAGATGGGGTCAGTGGCTGGAGCCTCCCTGAATAGAGTTGGTGAGTTTTTAAATCCCTGTGGTAGCCACGTCCAGGTCGGCTGGGTTTTCCTTCTAGTCTGAGGATCCTCCCACTCGAAGGTGAGGAGGGGCTGGCTCTTCGGAGTGAGCGGCAGGCAAAAGAAAGGATCCTTCAAGTCCAGGCAGGAGAACAAGGCAGCATCAGGAGGAATGAGGCCCAGGAGGGTGTATGGATTCGGTACCGCTGGGTGGAGAGTCACCGTAACCTCATTATCAGTTGCAGGTCTTGGACAGGCCGGTATTTACCTCCGTTGGGCTTTTTGACTGGCAGGAGGGTGGCTGCCATTACGAGAATCTCTAGGGCGCCGAGCATGAGGCTCGTGGTCCCTCCCGAGTGGAAGGTGACCTGGTTCCAGTTTGCTCAGGAGAGCTCAACCTAGCAGGTGAATGGGGCGGTCTGGCATGTACAGGAATCCATGTCTTACCTGGCGGCCCCATCTGGCATATTCGGGACTGGCAGGAGGGTGGAGTTACTCGAGTTCCTGTGGCTCCAGCAATGGTGGTTTTCCGCTTTGTAAGTAGAGCCACCAGGGTTGTTGCCACCGAGCGTTCTGCCCCAGCATCCACCATGAACGTTATTGGTCAGCCCCCCACTTCTATGGCGACCATAGGCTCCCAGGGGCCAAGAGTCAGGGAGCCTGGCCGGTCCTCCTCCAAGTCAACCCCAGCGAGACAAGGTCCTGGGTCTCCAGCTCCTGCTGGGAGCCCCTAGGCAGCTTCCTGTTGGCGGTGGGTGGTTTCTTTTGTTGGGGCAGCCATGCTTCCAGTGACCAAAGTCCTTACAACAGGCGCTGGTCAGGCTTCAGGGTCCCTCGTCTCCCGGGTCCTCCTTCCCCTGGCGGGCCAGCTCTCTTGGCTGGGTCAGGTCTCCCAAGGGCAGCGGCCAGGAGAGCAGCGTTCTGTTTCATTCTCTTGTCAGTCTCCCTCTGGGCAGTCCGGTCTCGATTAACATAGACCTTCTGGGCCACTTCCGTCAGCTGCGTGATGTTCATTCCTGCAAACCCGTCAAGTTCCTGGAGTTTCCATCGGTTGTCAGCATAGGACTGCCCGACACACGCGGCATTCACCATCTGCTCATTTTCAGCCGCCTCTGGGTCGAAGGCTGTGTAGACCCGGTAGGCCTCACATAGGCGCTTATAGAATTCTCTCCACGATTCCTCCGGCTTCTGGGTGATCAGAGCGACTCTGTTCATGTTGGTTTGTTTTCTGGCTCCCTCTAGGACCCCATGGAGGAGAGCTTCCCCAGACCTTCCGAGTGCCTCTCGTCTGCTCGGGGGGTTGAAATCCCAATCTGGGTTGGTCTCGGGTGCTGCTGTCTGTGCCCTTTGCTCCATGTCCAAGGTCCCTGCTGGAGCCACCTCCAGGTCCCAGCTACAACCCGGCGTTGTTCATCTGTGTTGAAAAGGGTCAAAAGTTGCTGGCGGCCGTCTTCCCAAGTGGGATGGTGGGTCTGGAAGATGGATTCCAGGAGGTCAACAAGGGCCTGAGGTTTCTCAGTGTGGGGCTTCCAGTCGAGAAGGTCAGTGGTGGAGAAGAGCTGGTAGCACAGGACTGGCTGCCCTGGCTGAAGGGACCCATTGTCTGTAACCTGCATCAGACCTTGCACCTCACGCAGGGTCACCTGGAGGGCTGAAGTTGGGCCCTGAACTGACGTAGCCAGCAGGTGAGGGGAGCGTTGGCACCCGGTTGGTCTGGAACTGGTGGCGGGGAGACTGACGGTGGCGGTGGCGGGTGTCTGGTGGATTTGGGGGTACTTCAGGAGGGGTCACAGTAGGGATGTAGGGCAGTGGTGGATCCTCTTCAGGACCTTCCTGATAGATGGGCTTGGACAGTTTGGAATCTCTGGTCCTCTGGGCCACAAACACCCTGCTCTGTCCCTTATTAGCACAGAACGGAACCCCAGGGGGCACTGTCTGAGCAACCTCTAGCCATGAATCACGTAAGGGAATTGGCTGGGGTGGCAGGGAGTCCCGGTCACGAGTCCCCAGACTGCCCACTGTGGGGAGGTCCAAGGTTCCCGCTGCGGCCCAGGCGGCCCCAACGTGGGCTGTTCCCGCTCACAGCAGGCCCTGAGCCCACCGGGACTCAGTGTGACGCATAGTCTCCCGTCAGACCCTTCTTAAAGCTCTTTAACACGCATTTAAGGGCTGTAGGCCTAGACTCCACGCCGCCCATCCCAGACCCTGGAACGGCCTCGCGGCTTCACAGACAAGGGGGGCGTTTCTCTCAGGTGTCCGCCGGCCGCGTCCCTCAGGGGAACCGAGGCGCGTGGTGGCGAAGCTGTGCCCGCACAAACCCGGGCCTGGCCTCGCCCTTGGGCAGTGACTCACCGTCGTGCCTCACAGAGCCGCAGGTGGGGACGCGCTCAGGTGCCGCAGCCGTGGAGCCACAGACGGGCCCTCTGCACTCGCTCGCTCAGGCGGGCAGAGCCACACGCTCCCGCCCTGGGACGTCCCTGCACGCAGGCGGTGACGCAGCTCCTCTCCCGTCGTCTGACGGGCCTGACTGGGCGGTCCCGGGACCTTCCCTGGTCGGAAGCTTCCAGACTGATTTGACTTGTCCGTCCCTCCGGCGAGTCCGGGCGAGTTCCGCCCCTCGGCTGACTGACGGGAGTTCCGGAGGAGCGAAGATATTCCCCAAAATGGCGGTTGGCGCCGGTTCCCTTCTGTCACCGGGGTCCCGCCGGTCGCTGTGCCCGTCCCTGAAGCGGTGGCTTCATGGGGCCAGCGTGGTGGGTTTTCCCGGTCAGGGAACCAAAAGTTTACAGTGAGTGTTGCAGCAGGTGGTCCGGAAGACAAACCCAGCGGCACAAGGGGAGTCGGAGAATCAATGTTTATTTGCCCGAGGTCTCAGAGGGGCCTCGCCACCAAATCCTGAGCACTGTGTGCCCGATTTTTCCCACTTTTATTAAGTTGGGGTGGTCCGAGGGGTGGGGCACCAGGTGTAGGTTAGTTGATGTGTCACCAATAGGTTAACATTATGTTGAGGCGCCAGGCAATAGATTTAGTGTTATGCTGTTGCCAGGCAGTAGACCAGTTGATGGGCCGGGTGACAGGTTAGTGTTATGCCGATGTGGGTCTGGGGGTGTCTGGTGCCTGATGCGCCGAGTAACAGATGTCAGTAGCAGATTGTCAGTAGATGGGGTAAAGATAGAATGTGGACGACTGCAGGCGTTTTAGTGAGCCAGACCTGGAGATGTACGCATCACTTCCATGCATGTTCCAGTGGCTTGTCACAGGGCCTCATCAAAATAGTTTTCATAAGCATCTGACCCGACCACCGTAGAGGCATAGTCCTGTTAGGAGGCTTTGTAATAATCTAAGCATGGAGGAATAGCAGACTGAATAAAACAAATAGCAGTAGAAATGAAAAAGAAAGCATGTTGGGAGAAAATCAACAGAATTTGGTGACTGCTTAGATCAAGGACGATAAACAAGATTCTGTCTAAAACACAGCATTATAAAGAATGGTGAGCTCAAATTCAGGGTGTGAGGGCTACTCTAACTACCCTATCTGAAGCTGACACTGTTTCAGCCAACATGCCCGTTTCCCCTTATACGGCTCAATTCTTTTTTCATAGCACATGTTACCTTCTAATATATGACGTAATTTGCTTACTTGTTGTCTTTCTCTTTCCACTGTAACATAAGCAAATTGAGGACAGGGGTTCTCATTGTTTAGTTCATTACTCTTTCTTTAGTGCCACGAACATTATCTGCGATATAAGGGTCACTGGGTTATTACTTGTTGAATTATTTAATGGCATGATTGGTTAACAAAGGTCCATTATGGTCCAAGTTCAAGTTGAAATGCATGCATGTATTTACTAATGCTGGCCTAGATATGGTAAGAGAAGGAAGACTCAAACACCATGACAGAAGTTCAAGATGGGATGTCTAGAGGAACAGTGGACTTGGGGAAAATATTTTGTATGTGAAGTAAAAGATATTTGGCTTTAGATGTATCGTATTTGAGACAGAGGGAAAATATACAGGTGTGCATACTCAGCAAAACATTGACAGTGTAAAGACTAGGTTTAAGCAAAATATTGAGAATTGAAGTCTCAGGATGAGAAATGATAATAAGAGTTTCAGTTCTCAACACAGGAAAAAATGATAAGCATGTGAGCTGAAGGATATCTTAATTAACTTAATAATTTCACAATGTGCACATATATCAAAATGTTACATTGTAGACTCTCTCTATATATATAGTCAATTACACCTTAATAAATCTGGAAGAAAAAAGATAATAAGAGTCTCGGGATAAGAAAATGGAAAGTTATGCAATGGGCAATGAAGTGCTGAACACAAATTATATGATCTAGGGCACATTCAGTGATATTTAATCTAGTGATTTCCTATTAGATAGAATAACAGCATCACAACTTAATTCTGTGAAAAAATACTCCCATAGGGTACATCTGTGCTGCATGATTTAATCGGTATCAGGGTACTCGTATAAAGTGTACCATATACACAATAGAAAAGCAAAGTTTTTTCTCAGGGTTCTCCCATTGAAAAATGATCAGCATCTAAGCCCTCTTGTGGTACTTCTGCATAAAACAGGCACAGCTCTCCAGAAATCCTGAATTCGTCTACTCCATGACAACAGGGAGGAAGAACAAATCTCGTGTCTTTGGGCAACAGAGAAATAACCTTTTTGACTCTCACAATATTTCTTTTCCTCATATCCACCCCACCCTCAAAGCAATATTATCCACACATGAATAATAGTAATACTGACAAAAATCGGGTCAACAAATACAAATGCCAGGTAGGTTACCCAAAATGTTTTATAACTCAAATTTTCAACAAGGAGCCATATAGATGATTTTTTAATTGCTATATTAAATGCTCGCATTTTTAAATTTCATTTAAATTAGCTATTATGAAATTTAATAGGAAATAAGTCAAACTGTGATTAATGCCATATCTATATGTAAAAAAAATTAGAAATATTGAAGATAATGCCCAAGCTTCACATCAATTGCTAATTAGCTTTTTTAATAAAGCAATTGTTAACCTTCTAGTTATGACTTCAATTCATAGAATAGTTATCCTAATATTGAGCTAATGCTTCTTATTAAATTAAGACATTCAGATTTGGGGAGTATAAATTGTAGTCTATATTATATTTAGAAGCAGATTTTTAAATATGCACCATGTCTTGAGTGTCAAAATTGTTCTTCTGATTATGTATTGAAATGTTTTAGCTTAAAAATGTCTAAAACTTTAAGAAGTTTTAGCAGCATTACAAAAAGATCATATCCAAAGGCAAGTTGGAAATCAGTGAGGCAAGCTTGTTGATAAAAGCTCTATCGAACTAACACTGAAACTATTGGCTTTTAAGGCTGAAAAACCTTTTATTTTTGTTAAAGAAAAAAGAAAGACTGCTAACTTTAAAGACATTTTCATATTTTTAAAGTTTTATCTGCTAAAATGTTTTCATTTTTCAACTTAAAAATATAAGACAAAAAAGAGATAGAGACAGTTCCTGACACCATGGACATTTAATGTTTGCTAAAGTAGTGACAATTACAGAGCCACACTGACGGAGTCCCTTCTTTTCTTTTTTCCACAAGTCCTTTAGGGAAAACACTGACTTTTGTCCTCCTCTAATATATTGTGACTCCATGCTGTTTTTTGTGAAGCCAGATGGTGGCGCTGTAGTACCATCTGTTGAGATTTTAGCTTTAAATTCTGTTTTCTATAAGCAATAGCATTTGGTGAAAAGACTCAGCCTTCTTTTGAAAAAGAAATTACTTTAAGCATACTTCATTCTTCTCTTTAGTAACAGGTAAGCCCTCCATTCAAGCCCTTTCGGTTTTTTTAATGTTTACCCTGTGTACAACCATGTATGTATCCAAAATTTGTAAATATAGGTGACTTACGGCGTGTTTTCCAAAGAATTGAGAGTAGGTGGCAGGATTTTGTGTCATAGTTGTTTTTTAGTTCATGAAAATAAAAATCAAAAGAATTTGGTATATTTTGTCCATATTATTTTCATATATTCATAATTTCTAAATAAAATCTTAAAACACCTCCAAGACTCAATCCACTTGCCCAGATCTTCAGAAAACAAAGACTTATCAGCAAAAGTTAACTCAATTTTAATCTCACATCTTTCTTTAACCCTCCCAATGCTTTTGGTGAGAATGCTTGTTTCTAAAGAAAATGCTGTTAGGAGGTTAGTTTGGTGGCTCACCCATCCCTGCCTCTAAGTTTCCTCAACAACTCTCTTATGTGCTCTTCATCTCTTTAAGCCACCTTTGTGAAAGTCTGAGTTTTACTGACTTACACCCCAAAACTGAAACTGAGTTGGCTAATGCAGAATTATGAATGGGACCATTTTCTTTCTCGTCTATGTTGCTATCAATTTTCTTCTCCTTTTTACCTTTGTTCAACCCAAGACAAAAATCACCCTGGGTAAAAACCCTACCATACCCCTTCCATCCCACCTTTAGTTCAGAATAAAGCAAATGACAGGACAACACAAATCAATGCCACGACTAGAACGTCAGGTCCAAGCAGACATAATGCTGGTGAAAAATGAATCCAAGAAGGAAAACTCATCAGAAAAAGGCCACGTGCAATTTTAGAGTCTATACAACAGGGGCATTTGTGACCCAGGGTATAGCCTCAGTCTCACGGGGGTTATCTCCACGGCTGATAGGGGTGAGGAGGTCGAGTCATGATCATTTGTGAGTGTCCCACCTGTTCCTCTGTCCACTGCCACATGCATGCTCCAGGTAGACTCTTTAAAAAGCACTAGACTTCAGGTTCCACAGATTTTCCCGCCTCTCCTAGGTAAATTGTGGAGCAGTGTATACGCAATTTAGCCACAATCCTTTGTAACCACCTTTTGAACCTATTTTTTCAATGGAAAATATGTTCTTTTCTAAATAAAACCTTATGCTGATTGCCACCATACCAAACAAATGAAAGCAGCATTTTCAACATGCTTATTTTATAACTTAAAATTCAGGAAATTTACTTATTGAAAGGCAATAAATGAAAAAAAAAAAAAAAAGAATGAGTCTTCTAGACCAAAGACTGAGCAGTCCACTTATTTTGGTGTTTTGATGGCCCCACATACAAAAGCTGTATAAGAATGTGTCTATACCACAGAATTTGAGGGAAGCCACGTCTAGTCTGCTTTGATGATGCTGGACATCTCTATGAGATAAGAAAAAATTACACTTGGAGTAATTGGATTCTGATAATGAACTTGGAAACATTGATTTATAACACACTTCAAAGACCATTGTCCTAGAGCCTTGCTCTGACTGTTTCCATCTAATTCTGTTTTGTTAGGCAACTTCTAACTCCTCCTATATGTGGAGTTGGTCTTCAATGAACAATATTATTTTCTGATCTGGTTCTATGGGAATTCCAGCCATCACTGATGGTTGTCTACAATTTAACATGCCTCCTCTCTCTATTTCTAGTCTCCTAGTTCTAGTTGCCTTCTAAAATTGTAATATTGAGATGCACTGAAAAACAAATAATTTGAGAGAACACCTTTCCAAATTCCACGATGCTACTTAGTATAATACTTTTGTGAACAACAGACATGAGTTGATCATTTTCTAATGAAAAATGGGGTAAAGCCGAGCCTCAAAGCTTTAGAAGCTCCAAGGATTTAAGAAAACAGACAGGAAATATGATAAACACCCTTTCCACTTGGCATGTTTTTCTCATCCACTTTTCACATCTTTGTTCTCTTCTCTAGAGCCTTTCAAATCAAAAGGGAAAAATGAGGTTTAAAAAAAAGAGAGAGAGGAGAAACATCAAGAATCTTGCCTTTTGCTAGAGGCCAGTTCTGGGTTATAATCCTAAACTAAAATTGAATTGTCTTTATAAGACAAAGCGATTCTTATTTCTCCTATCTGCAGCAAAGAGAACAATAGGATTTATCTGATTGCAGACTTTCTTTAGGAAGTCTGTGAATGAGATGATAGAATAGAATTCGTTTCCATTGTCAGTGCCTCTTCCAAACTATAAAATCAAAGTCCTAACAGCAACTCTATCAGGGTGTCCCTAATCTCGAGCATAAATGATAGGTTCCTTTTAGATGGCAGCAATACGTCTGTGGAGTTTTATTTCCAGGGAGACAGGGCAGGATTTGCTGCTATGCAGACTGAATAATGTTGGGAGCCAACATCGTGTCACATTTTGTGCGCACTTTCCAAAGATTAATCCAAGCGTTACAAATGGGACACAGACTGCCATTGTCCCGGGGACACTTTAATAACCCACACCTACAATATTCAACCTGTTGTTTGCATAGGGACAACTTTGGGGACACAAAAACCCACCAGAACGACCCGGGGAAAGGAGCCGTGGAGAGGAGGAGACCCAGGCGCCAGGGCACTGCTACATCTCATCCTTCATGGCAAACGAGCCTGCGTGCAGTCAGCTCATGCACGCCTGGGGCTGGGGGTCGCGCATCTTTGCTTTCTTCAAAGCCACTCCAGCGAGCATTTCTCAAATCTGCTCCATGCTAAGTCGCTTTCTTCCTCACGCCCCACTTCGGCTGGGTTTGCCAACTCGCAGATAATTTTTGTTTTGTTTTGCATGATGCAGCTCAAATTAAGCCACATTATTCCCCTCAGAAATAAATGGTGCCTGGCCAGCTTCTTCTTTTATTTTTTCCTCCCCATCCCCCTCCTTTGCTGGCAAATTCCTTGCATCTGTTGTTCGACTGGGATATTCTTCCCCGAATGCAAGACTTAGGAGAAAGCTTCAGGATGAAAAGATTGGGAGAGGAAGATGAGAAGAGCTAATAATCTTCGCATTCCGCAACTTACCATCTTTAAGTGCTCCTTGAAAGTACTTATTATAACAACCTTACCTTAGAAATCAAACTCTGAAGGCCTAGCAGATCAGAACAGATAACTAAATTCCATAAGGAGTTTAAAATAGCAGCAACTTATTCTTCATATTAAAAAGATAGTTTTAGCATAAGGAGAAAAAATATTTAAGAGCTATATTGAGCAGACTCATAATTATGATATACTTCATCTCAGATGTTTTGAACAGTGTCATAACAAAAACTTTTTTCTTTTCATAATACATTATTACCATAGTATATAGTGATATGACTATAAGAGGCAGAAAAAAATTCAAAACCAAGAGAAATTTTTAAAGAAAAATGCTTTGGGAAAATCACAGTAAGGCTAAAAGATTTACAGAAGCCCCGTGAAGGAAAAGATTATGTACATGTGCATATAATATATGTATATATTTATAATACTTACAAAAAGGAACCATATACAATTCTCTTAATTTTCGCTTTCATGCCAAGTTTACATTAGGTGAAAAATCAACAAGAGACAAAAGAGATAAACTGAAAGCTAGCAATATGGCTAAAGGACATGCTCCTAAAATTTAAACTTAAGCTTGGTACTTATTTAAATAAGTATCAATAAATCCACAATAATATAACATTTTAAATTCACCTTTAGTGATAGGTATAATTTTTTTAATTAAAATTATCATATTTCTTTAATATACTATTTTTATTTTTATTGCCACTCTTATAACCAGGTAAGGGTAAGTGTCTTCTTGACTTCTGTAAATATTTGTAATCTTGAGATACAAAAACAATATGATTTGCATAGGAACATGTATATGATGTTAAGAGTCTTAAATGCAAGTATATTATCAGCAATTAGTTCATGTGAAAAACACGTGCAGGTTGTTTTGACTTTACAAGCCTAGAATGAGGGGAAAATGCAACACAGCTGGTGGGGGAAGAGGTCGAGGGGAGGTCCTGGAGGAACCCCAGGTGGTTCTCTACTCAGAGTTTTCCACGGTTGAAATCAAGGTATCATCAGCTGAGCTGCATTCCTTTCTGGAGTCCAGGGTTCTCTTCCAAGTTCTTGCGGTTGTAGGAAGAATTTAGTCCCATGCCAGCCGTAGAACAGAGGCACCTGTTCTCCTGCTTGCTATTGGTTGGGGGTCACTCACAGCTCCTACAGGTTGTCCACAGTTCCTGCCCAGGAATTAGAAAGGCCTCTGAGGCTTGGCATCTCTCTGACTTCTGGAACGGCCTAGTTCCTTTTAAGAGATCACCTGATTAGTCCAGGCCCACCATGATAATCTGACTTCTGACTAACTCAGAGTTGACTGATTAGTAAACCAACCACAGGAGTGCTATCCCACTATAGTCACAAGTCCTGCCTACACTCAAGGGTAGAGGATTATATAGAATTTATTATACACCAGAGTGTGGGAATGTTGAAGGCCATCATAGAATTCCTCCTACCACAGATGATAATTACAGATAGTGAAATGGTTGTAAAAGACATAAAGTAGGAGACAGAGAAGAGAGGCCTTTTCTGATCTTTAAGAGTGGTCAGAAAAGGACTGTGTGGGGCAGTATTCCTTGATCTGAGATTTATGGGGCACAAAAGGAGCCAGCCACGGAAATGTATTTCTAAACAAATGTTTTGCTATTTGAATTTAATATACAGCCATGCATCACTTAGCAATGGAAGTACATTCTGAGAAATGTGTCCTTAGGCAATTTTGTTGTCTTATGAACATCACAGAGTGTATTTACACATGCATAGCCTACTACACATCTAGGATAGCCTCTTGCTCCTAGGCTACAAACCTGTACAGCATGTCACTGCACTGAATACTGTAGGCAGCTGTAACACAGTGGTAAGTATTTGTACATTTAAACATTTCTAAACACAAAAAAGTACAGTAAAAATATAATCTTACAGAACCACCATCATATATACGTGGTCCATTGTTGATCAAAATGTTGTCATATTGTTATGTGGCAACTGACCATATTATTATAATATTGTTATAATATATACTATATATTACTATATACTGTATAGTATATATATTGTAATATTGTTAAATCCACTTATATATCAAAGTAGACACGATGGGGGGGCGTATTACGACAAGGAGAAATTCCTACTTTAATGCATGTTTTTAAATAAAACTTTCTTCCGAGAAGCTCTAATTTTAGTTTCTCCAAGACAGAGAACTTGTGATGTGTTTGAGCTCATAACTGTGACCAGCCTTTCTAGGGGCCCTGCAGAGAAATGTGTCTCAGTAGATATCGATGGGGCTGGGCGTGGTGGCTCTAGCCTATAATCCTACACTCTGGGAGGCCGAGGTGGGCGGATCGCTCAAGGTCAGGAGTTCGAGACCAGCCTGAGCAAGCTCGAGATTCCCATCTCTACTAAAAAAAATAGAAAGAAATTAGCTAGACAACTAAAAATATATAGAAAAAAATAAGCCAGGCATGGTGGTGCATGCCTGTCGTCCCAGCTACTCGGGAGGCTGAGGCAGAAGGATCGCTTGAGCCCAGGAGTTTGAGGTTGCTGTGATCTAGGCTGATGCCACCGCACTCTAGCCCGGGCAACAGAGTGAGACTCTGTCTCCAAAAAGAAAAAAAATATATATAACTATGGATGAGAAGATGCTGAAGTGGTTTGTCTTTGGAAAGATGCCATGAAAGTCCCCTACAAACTAACAATTATAATTATAATTCCATCATGTTGGTGGCCTGTGTCAAAACCACTCATGCATTTGCTCAAAAAGCATCTGCACTAGGATAATTTTGAAGTATCACCCTGAGTTCTACCTTTTCTGCATTTTTCCCTCCTTCCCTTCTCCAACCGCAGAGCCAGGGCCCTGTGTGCCTCTTTGCCAGGGGGAGTTTGCAGAGGCCGGCTACTTTTCCTGCCTTTGGTAGAAACTTAAAAGTTATCAGAGAGATAATGTCAGAAAATCTGGAGAGAACAAGATGCCCGAGAGTTACTCTAAGGGCATTAAGATGGAAGAGGCAAAATCAATTTCCCCAGAATAAAAAACAAGGGGGGCTGGGGAGAGGACACTGTCAGTGAAGGGGGACCCTCAGGGGTGACAGGAGCTTGGAGGGGAGACTCTGTGGCGTGGGATCCCAGTCTTTCCAAATAACCCTACATCCACAACGTGACCGGAAGCAGAAAAGCCGTAAGACTTGAAAGAGACCCTCCCCTCAGCCTGAGACAATGAGAATCAGTGTGGATCCACGTCCAGACGAACGTTCTAGAAAAGATGGCTGTGTTTAAGACGCCAGGACCTTTGCACAAACTCGGCTGTAGGGCCCGTGGAGGAGATGCCAGTTAGAACCTCGGTAATGGCTGTGATTGAATTCCCCAAGTCACGTTGAAATCCTCGTGTGAGTTGGTTGCTAACAAGTTCCGTCCCTATTAACCATATCCAAGCAGCAGAACTGTCCTTATGTAAATTATTGACAACACAGAATAGGTTTTACTAGTGTAGCTGATGTGAAGCATGTCTATACCTTAGAGATTTCAGTCTTTCTCTACCTTCTCATCTGCCTCTTCCTACCCTCAGAATCGAAAGCGTGGCATGGTGGAAAGAGAGCTAGACCAGGAAGCCAGAGCCCTGGGTTTGTTCCTGTGCATGCCATTTGTTCAGTGCTCTTACTGTGCAAGCGTGCTGGGTTTACATAAATAACCCCACTTCCTGCCTTTTACATTCCAAGAGTGGAGACAGACATGACAGAGAGAAAAGCAGGTGACAGGCAGGGTGGCACAGTGGGTACTCACCCAGGCTCAGAAAATAGGAGTTCAAATTTCAGCTCTTCCACTGCTTACCTGCCTGCTCTTGGGCAAACCGTTTAAAGGTCCTCAACCTTAGTTATCTCACACGATAAATAGTTTCCACCATTAATAGGATCTATTAATGATTCCTGTCTCATGAACTATGAGATGAAATGGTGTTTATGAAAGTTTATTATAAATAAGTCATTGCAATGCAATGTGTTAGGTACTATAGTATTGTATTTATTTATGTCATTCTGCATCTATTCTTTCAGTCAACACATCTTTATTGAGGGCCTACTATGTTCCCAGATTTGAGTGACAAAAGTCATAAACTCTCCAAGATCACGTCTGCTTTGTAAAATGAGAGATTTGAAACAGATAAACCCTAAGACCCTAAAACTTGGTCATGAACTCAAGGCGAAACTGGATAGAGCACCAGCCCACTGCTTTTTTTGGTTTTTTTTACAAAAATCTTTAGATTATATCCACGAATACATAGTTGAGGACAGGAAGAGAGAATAGAAACAAACAAACAAATACCAGAAAATATTAAATTGAGCCAAGTGGCTCTTTATTTTTTAAATAAATAGAAATAAAACTTCTGGAAGTTAATTAATAACTAAAATTTTGAATAATCGGCTTATTAGACAATTTTAGTAAATGAAATATTGACTGTGTGGTTATCTGGCAAATTTAATCAATAAGGGTTATCAATCAGCATTATTTAGCTAAATAAGGTATCTCAAATATATCCTTTGATTCTTTATGTAATTAAAAGTTTAATTCCAAATCCAATTGAATTCAGTCAACTAATTTCTAATCCAATTGCTATATTTTGCTTTTGTTTAAAAAGAAAACTGTTTAAATACATTCATAGATACCTGTTTTCCCAAGAGATTTCTGTAAACAGGATGGTAAATTTTCAGTGAGACACTCAGGAGATCTTATTTTAGTCCCCAGTCAAATAAATGGAAACATTTCTAGGTCTAGAACTCATCTATCCTTTTTAAAAGGCTGAATTTCTCTTACATTTGTATATTTTTACACCTAAAAGCACCTGTGTTTCCAGGGTTTGAGTTAATCTGTGGAGCAGGTATCATGGCATGATACCTGACATGCCAAATTTCTATGTAATTAATTGTACAGGTTGAAGATAACATCTCCAGCAGAATAGAAGCAGCAGAAAACAATCGTAACCATACCCAGACAAGTTTTCTAGCACAATTAAAATCTATGATGTGACGATGAGCACAATGCAGTGTGATAGCAGCAGTCCTGTGTAAAGTGGAGAGCTTGTGCTTTGCTCCTTCAGAACCGTGGCTGTCGGTGACATTTACAAATGAGGATGGGAAAATCATAGAACCCTTTGTGAGAAGCCACCGCCAGCCACAAAGCTGGAACGTGTCGCAATGTCTGACATGCACCTGTGCGTTTTATCAACTTGAAGATCAAACAACTTGGAAACATCCCATTTCTGATATGTAACACTGAGGAAAGAAATAGAATTAGTTGATGTTACATCAGAGACTAAAATACTTCTTTTATACTCCTCTATGTGTATTTGTATTATATTAAAAGTTTGGTTTGTTTTTTTTTAAGTAAGAAAAGCCCCCATTAAACTTTCCAGACCTCATTTAAATAGGTATTGTGAATTCCAACTTTTACTAATGTTTTTACATTATTTATAGATATTTGCACACATATTCATAAATAGTAACCTGGCTAAATATGGAGGAAACTCAAGAGATATGGTAGTTATAAAAGTGATTTTGCAATTATCCCTAGTTTGTTAAAATAATCATCCCATATCATTGTTAAAAATATGTATCTTACCAATATTTGAATAATTGAGTCATTTTTGTCTCTTTCTTTTAAGCTGTGGATTTACAAAGCAAAGTTGACATTGTGGTAATTAGCTGGTTGATTTGTTATGTAAGCATAAAACATTTTGAAAAACACTGAACAAATTCAGTGATACCACTAATTCTTTTCCTAGGAGTTAAGAGGTAATGTTATTTGCACAAACACATAATTACTGCTCAATATACTTACTAAACTGAATCAAATTTAATTGAAAATAATCAATTGTTTGCAGGTCAAATTTCTATTTTTCCCAAGATCCACCATTCAGCTAGTAACAAACTATTTTTTCAGTAAGCTTAGCAATATATACTCATGAGAGTGAACTCAACTGCCCATGCACAAGTAATATAGCTAATTTATACAGATTGGTTTTCTAAACCAATCAAACAAACCAGATAATTACCAAACTTCTAGTTAAGTTTGGATTTCCAATTGTTTTAGTTTTAAAAATAAAAAGTTTACTTTACAGACCTGGGCAAAAATTACATTGAACTATTATTTAAAATTTAGTGTTAATTAGAGGTTTAAGGTAAGTTTTGTGTGTGTGAACTTAAACTGCATTGTTTTTCCTTATTTTGTTTTTGTTTTTTATTTTCAGTTCCAAGTTCTAATTCAATGACATAGTCCTGAAAGATTTGTCACATAAAGTATGATATGTGAGTAAACAGAGATATTTTAATAATAAAATATAACATTATTTTATTAAATATTTTTAATTTATGAAAATAGAAATACTGATGTCAGATATAAAATAATTAACTCCTTCTCTCTAGACTTTCTATTAATAACATAGATAGTGCCTTCTAACAGCAGTTTTACAATACTGACAGCAGCATTTCTTTCAATTTTATAAACAAGTAAATAGTTAAAGCACTGCACTTTCTTATGTCACTTTTTAATGGAAAGTAATAATGACAAGTAGGATAGCTAAGGACCATGCACTACTAAAAATCTCAGATATGTTCATGCCATAACAGCAGTAAAACAGAAACAAATAAATTTATAATTCTAGGAGCAATTCAGTTAACCTGGCGAATATATAAATGCATACAGACATATCTCAGGATAAATTACTATCATGGGCTCAACCCAAGATAAAAATCTCACCAAATGCCTACTCTGCAATGAAATTGTATTGTAAATACCCCTTTAAAATCATGTATGTAGAATATATTGCATGTGTGCCTCCCTCCTACAGGTTTTGATGTTTTGGGAGGAGAGAGAAAACCCAGCTCCTAGGCCTGAAGCTCTGTCTATTGTACAGTAGCTGTTTCAGACCTGTGTGCTTATGTTTCCGATTCCTGGGAAGTTCTCTTTGCCACAGGGCATGCCCTGAAACACATCAAAAGAACCAAGTTCTACAAAAGAAAAAAGAAACTCAAGTAGGCTTGAACATACAAAGAGAGGGAGAAAGAGATGAGAAAGGGGCCAGGCGGAGCGTTGAATACAAAATGAGTTCAGCCAACCCCAGGAGCTCTTCATCACTTACATTTATCTTATTCCGGGAGAGGGGCATCAAAACCAGCCCTGACATAAACCACCCACTGCCATTGACTTTGACTCCATGTGTGAGTGAGTGTCTGTGTGTGTGTGTGTGTGTATTGTACATTAAAAGGAACAGATTTCACAAGCTATCACTGTTACCTCCCAAGAATCAAAAAGAAACGAAAACATTTAAAAACACAAATGATCAAAGTCCCAAAGAAATACATTTGGCGTGATTGTCACTTAATCTACAGCATTTATATTGAAATCTTCTAATCGTGCATTGCTTTAACACCTTTACTGCAGTATTTATATTATACCTTCTGTACTTATCATAAAGCACGTGAGACTTTCAATTTCTACTTGTTTCTACATGTTTTGTGCATGCTTAATATTTTAGGGCAAAACTCATGATTAAAATCTCTGCAACAGGATAGATTCTGCATGATAAGCAAAAAAACATAATTAAAATATAAATGGTCCCAATAACTGAAGCACTAATTTTCTAGAGAAAGAAAGTGTAGTATCAGGCCTGACCTCACTATAGCCCTGCAACAGAATGGCCTTTACATTGTGGTGGTTTGGAGGTAAGTAAATTAATAGTGAATGGGAAGAGATGAACTTGCACCAGAGAGGAGAGAGAGAGAAAGTGCTATCAAATAGACTTTTCTAATTTAGAAATATTTAGAAACATTACATAAGGGGCACATTTAGAACTTCAGTATAAGCTTCTGTTATCAAGAATGACTATTATAAATATAGTAGGTTCAAGATTGTTCTCAATGCATGGGATGCCATAATATGATATGTGGATAGTGATTTCCTAGCAGAACAATTTAATAGTATATATATGTATATGTATATATATATATACACACACACACTATATTGTATTAATTTTAGTTTTTGTCTACCACAGACTTTTTGATTTCTGCTTTATTGTGTTTGCATTCCTTTGATCTCTCTAGACTGCTGGTATGCCTTCATTATTATATAATAATTTTCATGTATTGCTTTTGTTAATTAGTACTCAATATAAAAACTAAATGTTTTTAAAGAAAAGATTTATACAAAAGGTCACAAACACATTTAGGTGAATGTGTCAAGTTTTCTTAGTAGACTATCCAAGAGCCTTACTTAAACAGCGTGTTTCAGTCAGCCAGCAATCTGGAACAAAAGGTAGAATCTCCATGGCCTGTTTATATGCAGTGGAATTTTGCAGACTTAAAGAACGACAGTGATCTTTCAATGCATTTAAGGGCCTTTCTGTTTTGGTTTCTTCCATTTTTTTAAGCAAATAAAATAATTAAAAATGTCAAACAATTTAGAGTTTGGAGTAAATCACACTCAACCCTTATTTTGTGGCATGTCAGTGCTATCAAAATAAAATTATATCATTTCACTATCATTACTATGATGGATTATCCCAAAAGCTTGTCTTGAGAGAAGGAGAAAGAGAGAAAAACAACAATGATAAAAAGAAAAATCAAACATGAGTTACAGTTCTGAATCTTGCTAATCCCGACCCAATATTTTTCTTCCTTCAAAGCCAGCCTTTTTTCTAATATACCACACAGATTTCTTATGTGATTTTATATGTTATTTTGTTTGTATGTATGTTTTACTTTTTTCTGATTGGCATTTAAAGCACTGCAAAGTGTAACTGCAGCAGTGAAATAAGCAGACAGATGGCCTCCCTAAAGATTAAAAACAAAAACAATGTAAAAACTGCAATCACCAGCACACTGCATCCAATCTCCAGCGGTTGTATGTGATCTTTCATGGCTGTACAGCTCATATATCTTCAATGTTAGGGAGAAATGGGGGGAAAAGCACATCGCAGCCTTTGTGTGACCCTCAGAATTCTGAGGGTTCTTCACTTTGCATGTTTTACAAGCCCTAGGGTCAGTCTCAGCTACCATGACACCCTGAATGTCATGGTGGTCCTGGCAGGCAGCAACTTGCCTTTGGGGACAATCACAGGCCATGGTCTTGGGTGTGCCCTGAACAGGCACTTCCTGGCTTCCTAAAGTGTCCTGTCACTTCCCTGAGAGGGAAGTCCTTATCCACATGACTGGTGTGGCTATATTTTAAGCAGCATGTTATTAAACCACTTGAAAAGCTAAGCATTTTTAAAATCAGGCTCCAAGCTGTTGGAGATACAACACTCATCATTTCCAATAATATATTTCATGATTTTCTCAAAATTCAAATAAGCCAAAACCAATCTTTTCTTCTATTGCTTCTATCTACCTGTCAAAAGAACATTCACTGTGTCTCCAGAATTAACTGGAGCTAAGAACATCAACTCCAAAATTGGGTAGAGTTAGTTCCAATCTTGACTGTGCCACTTCCTAGCATCACGACTTTGAGCAAATTTGTCAACGCAAACCTATTTCCTTATCAGTCACTGGAGATATTAATCTTTCCCATCTCCTAGAATTGCTGTGGGGAATAAATGCAATTAAATTAGAGACAAAACTGATCTGTAATAATCCTTCACTAAATTTTAGCTATTATTATTAAACTTAAAATAATCTTTGGCTTCTGCTTCTGCTTGATCCTTTGCCATCAGTCAGCTGCAGAGAATAATCTACTTGGCATTTGTGATTTTTTGCTTTCCATTCTTAGTGCCTCAAACTTGGTTCTATAGACTCTCATCTCCACAAAATTAGATTGCTTTAACAATGCATGTGCTTCTCCATTTGTGATGGGGTTATCTCCCAATAAACCCATCATCGTCAAGTTGGAAAATTGTAGGTCGAACCATTATAATTCAGAGACCGTTTGTAATTTCAATTGATCTTCTCATTTATCTTCACTTCACTCTAACCTATATATCACTGCCAGTTTGATTTTTCATAAATAGTGCTTTCGATAGTTCTGTCCACTGCTATTGAAAATCTTTACTCATTTCCTCTTTCCTATCTTT